>JANRGW010049582.1:5752-23497 GCA_024733675.1 Psilopsiagon aymara | reverse complement strand
TCTTTTCTTTTCTTTTCTTTTCTTTTCTTTTCTTTTCTTTTCTTTTCTTTTCTTTTCTTTTCTTTTCCTTTTCCTTTCCTTTCCTTTCCATTCTCTTTCCCTCTTTTTCCATTGGAGGAATAATTGCAGTTATTTTTAAATCTCCTAGGAAATTTTTCAGCTATGTAAAGTTATAACAAGATGTGACATCCAGTCCTAGCTAATCAGTGTTCAACACAGACCTGCTACTGCAGTGCAGGGGGTGGCACTTTCAATTTGCCCGTGACACTGACCAGGTTTTTAAGGAACAGTGAGTGAAGGGAGAAAATAGCATAAAAATGCTTAAATTTTTATAGAAAAGGTATAACTTTGTAAGAAAGCACCATCATAAATTCCAAAAAAGTATATCTTAATGATACACTTAGAGTAAATCATTTGCCTTGAGAGACAGGAGGTCTCTGGTGACCTGTATGGCAGCCACAAGAGACTACCAGGCTAGCTACTTTCAGCTAAATGTACTCTCATATTAATATTTTAAAATGCCATAATGCCTCTCTGAAAACCTCAGAGGACAGATACATCAATTTGCGAGGTCTTCACTCCAGGAAATAGAAACAGGGATAATCTACCATTAAAAGAAATAGTTCATTATGTCTGCTTCTTGGGAGCACATAAACTATGTCCCTCACATACTTATGTTGCAAATCCTCACTTTAATGTGAAGGGAAACACCATGCCCCAGAGCTTTATTGTCCCACTGTTTATTAGTACAAAAAGGTTTCTTGTGGTATGAAATCTTAAGCTTGTTGCAATAATCAATCAGCTTCAAAGAGTCTCTTCCCTGAGCCAGAATCATTACAAATAAATCAATTAAACATAAAGTTTCTATTTTCAGGAGGATCACAATACAGAAAAACAGCAGTGCATCATAGTTAGAGAAAGGGATTTTACTAGGTTGGGACTTCTTTTTTTTTTCTCTGTTGCTGAGGGTGAGAGATGGGTTTTTTTATTCTAGTTAAATCCAGAGTATTCCTCTTTTAAATATATTTCGATATAAGAATTAAATATATTTATGAGAAAAATAAAAGCTACTACTTAACACTTCTCTAGGTATAGAAAGGAATAAGAAACTAATTTGCTTTTTTTTGCCATTTAAGGGCACAAAATCAAAGAGGAATACTTCAGAATACAATGCATGTAAAAAAACAATTTTTATTTTATTGGCTTATATGCTAGGGGACAGATATGAGGACATGCATGGAATTTTTGTCCTTGAGGACTTCTTTCTATTGTTTAAATACGTTCCTGAGATTTCCCGGTGTTAAACAAATGTCACCAGCAATTACATCAATAGAATAACTGTTATATTCTCTTCTACTCCATTTTATTCTATTCTATTTACCATTTTAATGATATTGTCACCTTTCTTCAGTGCTTAAACTGACTACCCACTGTAATGTTTTGTATTGGCTGGATTTTAATCTATTTTCTGGGGAAGGAATGGTTGCATGGCTCCCTAAAGAAACACATACAGACTACTTCAGCTTATTTTTGCCAATGACATGTCAAAGAAGGAGCCTTTTTATCTTGATATGGGACATCATGTTCTGATGCTAAGATCTGTGATGATCTTAAGCTTCAAATTTTTATGATCAAATAAGAGTGCTTATTGCAAAAGGCTTATGACATATATACTACATGTCAGTGTTCTGGGGGAAAAAAAATGAAAAAGATGGTTTTAAGTGTAATAGAGCTGCTGCATTTAAGTGCCTGTTTCTGCTGTGCAAGTTGGAAGCTATGTTGCAAAGGAGGCAGAGAAATACAGCGGAGAAAGAATGGTCTTTGATGGAAAAATTTCCCTGGATAACTATAGCCAGTTGCTATTTCTGGCACATAGTAGTACTGTGGATGAATCAGGCACATGGTCTTTTATTGCTCCTGGGCATAGCCTTGTTTTTCTGTGTGCATAACCTGAGATTTTCTAGGTAAAGCCTCAGGTCTGATTTGTAACAATGATGAGAGATTACAATAGAATTGAAAACAGAGTAGTGCTCCAAGAAGTCAACTGAAGACCTGCTGAATAATCAATCACTTCAGTTTGATTTCTCTTGCAGATTAAGCTCAATTTTGACAATTTTATCCATGAACAAATTTAAAACAAATATTTTGTTTTGGATCAGCTCAAACAAAATTGTCATGTTTGTTCGCTGCATTGATGCCAAACAGTTTGTTCCAATAAACCGGCCAGCTGTATTTTCGTCTGAGCACATAGTATTGACGAAATTTTATCCTGAGCTTACAGGTGAGCTCCTTGTAGAAATATTTCTTTCATTGCAAAAAGCAGTTTCCTCCTGAATAATGGTGCATTATCAGCTCACTTCACTGCTAGCGCATCATAGAAGACAGTTTTTGACTTGATGGCAAAAGGGACAAACTGATTCAACTGCAGTGTTCATTCATTGCTCTTAACAGGGGTCCTTAGTTTTGATCAGTAATCAACCTTTCCAAAGGTAATTTTTAAGCCTACATAACTGTGAATGGTTGGGCTGTGTTCATGTCCTTCCACTGGCTATAGGCAGAGACCAAGATGTGTAGGCTGATCAGTTTATTCCTTGTGTTATGCAAAATTAATCAGTATTGGACAAAGAAATCCTGATATTCTTAGTGTCTTACTTTGTCTCCAACTAAGGTAATCTCCAGCTAAAATGCATTCTGCTTGTAACAGAATAAAAACTCAGGTTAGCCTTATCATTTGGGCAGTCAGCTACTAATGATAACATCCATTCAAACTCAATCTGTAGCATCCTTACTTTTTTATCCTACATACACATGTTTCAGAGAGGCAAAGAAAGGCTGATCTACTCGGAGCAAATATTGGGACCATGTATTCTTGAGGGGAGGGAGAAAAACTGTTTAGGCTATGTAACTAGAATTTTGAGTATATATAGAATTACCTGCATTGAAAAAAAAGTATCCTATATGGAAAGAAAAAAAACCTTATTTCTCTTTTACTTTAGTCCTGATGGAGAATTACCTGAGAAAATCAGAATATTTCTAAATATGAAGCTCATCATCTCTGCAGAATTCAGTATCAAGGATGATCACTTCAAGCTACTGGTCTTAGTCTGTTAGAAAGATATTCTAGAGCCTGCAATGACACCCAAATAGATGCATTTGTATTTCCAGTGGAATCCTTCTGTAGAGGATCGTATTCATGACCTATGAACCTTACATGTAGCAAGATCTCCAGCATGGCTGGGGAAACTCCACCCTTGAATTTGTTAAGATCTGACTAGGCAAAGTCCTAGTTCAGTATTGACCGTGCTTTAGGTAGGAGGTGGGACCAGGCATCCTCCCAAAGTGCTTTCCAGACACAAAGTTTTGGCAATTTTACAGGTCTAGCGCCTGCCCCAAAAGAAACCCACAAAGGCTTGCAGGGGTATTCTAGGAATCCCATATGGTGTACCTGCTTGAATTTCCTCTTTTCAGAGTGCCGTTTCACTGTGCCTGGCAATTCAGTGTAGTCTACTGTGAATGAAAGGATTGCTTTGAATTAGCACAATCAATCAATTAATTAATCAGTTTTGCAATGATGAATGGAAACAGAGAAAAATGAGGCAATTTTTTTTTTTCAAAAAAATTTACATGTGCATGTTAAGAGCAAAACATATTTACTCTTCTTACAGCTACCACCATACATTAGTTTACTTAGTCATATATCCATGATTGGAATGCTTATAAAATGGCAGTGCTGTAAATAGCTGGCCCCAGAGGGCTGTCTAGGCTAGTGATGCCAAAGAATTAATTTGCACTGAGTAATGAAATTAAGGTTTGCTGCAAGGGAAAAGGAAAATAAAAGAACGTATTGGTAAACCTGTGCAGAAAGAAATTATGTCAGCAAAACTATTTTCCCTTTTGAAAAACAAAACCAGCAAAAAACCTTTAGTACTGCCCCCTTGTTCCTTGATACATAATACACTGTGCATATGGTGAAATGTCAAAGTGCTCTTCCAGGCCCACAAAAGGAATAAATATATGAAAAAACCACTTAATACAACACTAATACTTCCAGAGGGATGGCACTAATTTGTCAATCTATTCATGGAAATTTATGAAGCATTCAGCTACATTTTCTTTCAAGTTACCAGATGGCCTTTCTAAGAGGGAAAAAATATCCTCAATGAATCGATAGTCTACTTGCTCTATTTGCTTACCTCTCTGAGATAAGGTTGCATAAGAACTTCTAATTGTTATAAAACACCTGCTCTGATAATAAGCAAAATTATTTAGGGATAAAAGGAAAATAGTTTTGGCATCATGGCAAGAGGCTTCTTGAACATGCTTTATCTGAATTCTTGAAAAGGTTCCACAGATATATCTCCTTTGGAATGCTGGATCTTCTGACCCTGCCACTACAAAAGTCATCTCTATGCAACCAAGTGATAATAGGACATTATATTAACTAATACAAGATACCATTTCTCTTTCAGGACCAGGTATTTTATTTATTTGTAGGAAACAGCTTATCTGTACCCATAGACTGTACTGAACTGTCATACTGCTTAAGCTAAGAAGTGTAATATATTTTTACAAGCTGAGAACTCCTATTTCCAGAGGCTGAAATACATGCCTTGTTCATGTGTCTATAAGCTAAGATCCATATTTGTAAAATAAATGCTTATTTCTTAAAGATTATTTTGACATTGCTGATGAAGAATTGCTGATCTTCTCAGAACACTCTGAGAACTGCCAAGTAGATGAATGTGGATTTAGACAAAGTGAAAATTATTGCCTTCACTAATTGCCATGGCAAAACCTCTATGTTTTGATATATTCACATCCAGAATATATGGCTTTCTGCTAGGTATGCTTCCATCAGGCACAATTTAACTCAGGATCATTGAAGGGTATAATGGATTAAGTAACTTTTCTGCCCCTGCAGGTCTTGCCAGTGAGGATGGCATCTGTCTAACTTTACTGCATTCATTTTACCACTTTTTATGATACAGATTTTAAGTGCTCTACAGTCAAGGGAAAACCCTCCATTGATTTCTCAAGCTTTTAAATCAATCTTGATCATATTATTAGTAAAACAAAACATGCTTTGCTTAGAAATTGTGTGGTGAAAAAAAATAAAGTTTACTATGACATTCTTACTCTCTTAGCTAAGTCATGTACCCCAATATCTTACTTCATGCCAGAGAGCCTTTAATTTCATCAATTGTCATTTCAAAAGATGTTTTTGCCTTTTGTCTGCTTACTCCAGTGTTGCTTTGCCTGAACTTGGCCTATGCACCTCAAAGAAGCATTCACTCTCTTATAGTGGGTGATAGACAGAGGAGATAGGGCACTTGTTATGATGTCTCAGGTGTCCCAGGATCTGAATTTGCTGCACTTAAATCAAAGAGTGCTTGCTGATAACTGTTTGTTACCTTGAATTCCAGTTAACAAAAGCTGAGCACAAAAATACTATTCATTGTTGCATTCAGAATAACAAAGTTCTTTATCTTCAGAAAAGACATAAGTGAAGATAAATTGTGCATAACTACAAAAAGATTAGATCAGAAGGTCCCTTTTTCCACCAGCCAGGTGAAAACCTTTGCATGCTGCTCCTGTTTTAGCAAAGAGTCTTGGAAAAGCATCCTAGCCAAATCTTACAAACAAACACTTTATCCAGGTGTTTTAGGAGATCTAAGACCTGTTTAATCTTTCTGAATCTCCCTCTAAATTCACTGTTTTACTAAGAGACTGGTTTCTAATCAGCATAAGTTTCTTTCTATATTTATGTAGATGTCTCTCTTCCCAGCACCCACTGCACTTAACCAGTTAGTAAATAACTCTCTGTTTAAGCAAAGTATAAACCTCCCTCCTATTTGTAGTGTCAATTTGACATTCTTTAGTCTGGGATGGGTCAGTCACTATATATGTAAAACTGTAACAATAATCAATTCATTAGCATGATGCATAATTCAAACTGCTAAACAGGTCAATTTAACATAGTTTATTATTTGATGCTGAATTAGACCACACCTGCTGGCAGACAAACACTTTGGGGTGGCAACTGAACTGGCTTAGTCGATCCCCGAACTATTTTCAAATGACCACCTTTATCTTACTACAAAGTAAAGGTACATTAAGGTGACATATAGCCTGACCATGTCCTCTTAAAAACAGTAATCAGCTTAGGTTTTTTACTGGCGTGTTACTGGTGCCTTAATACTTAACACAGGCAGACTCTTCAGTCGCAGCCACCAAAATACAGCAATTTGTTATCTGAGAAGTTAATTAGAAAGTTCGCTACTTTAGACATTATCTGGGGTAAATAGATGCACAACAGGAAAGACCACTAAGGACCACATTGCTGTGAAACTATATCCTTATGGAATAAAAGGTACTTGGTGTCTGTAAAAGTATCAACATCTTGTGCACATCATGAAGTGGAAAAGGTGGATCATTTGGCACTGTATTGTAACTGCCCTGGCAGCCTTTGGAGAAATAATAGAGATGTTTATAAAATGACTTGTGGCAAGGGGCCAAATGCTGACATTTTTCACATAACTGGACCTACCGCTCAGTCCAGTGAAGTTCTGTATGAATTTCAGTACAGGGCTAGAATCTATCTGTTTATTCATTTTAATAATCTGGTTTACTTTGTACTTTCTAAGGTTTGAGTAAAATCTATTTGATTCTCTGAAAATCTAAGCTTGCTACAGACAGATTAGGAAGTATGGTAGTATTCAATGCTTTCTCCATTTTGCTGCATATGATGGTCCTATTCTTCACCATTCATGAATTATGTAGGTCAGTACATGCTCATGCCAGGAAAACCTTCCTAGCACCCCACACAATCATGTATTTTGTGTATGTATTGATGTATGTTGTGATCCTACCAGAAATATTTCAGAGAAATACTAATATGTTGAAATTACTTGTTTTGTTTTTCTCCACCTGTAATGTCAGCTGAATTAGTTGTCATGCTTTCAAGTGTGCATAGATAGAGAAGGAAAAAAATTAAAAAATAAAGAAGGGTTAAAAGTAGATGCTTGGTCAAAAATAACTTTGTTACATGGAAAACATACTGCTTTGTTATGTTTAATTTTGCAGATCTACACATTTATATACTTGAGTCCAAGAATGTTTTTTATTGTAAATGTATAAATGTAAATGTCATCAGAAATTTTCCTGTCAATGGTTACTTAAATAAAGGAGATTCACTGATGCTCTGCCCTTGTCATGCGTTCACTGATTTTTTATTCAAATCTCAAGCGTAGTTCCCAAACAATGTCACTGGTAGTTTAGTTCAGACTATGAATTTCTGGGATGTTAAAACTTTGCTGCCTCTAATACTGAGCCAAAGCTCAGAGACAGGTTAGTATTTCTTTGATTATTTTTCATTTGTTATGGAATAAAAGAGGAAATTTCAAACTAAAGAAAATTATAGGCATTGGTTTCTTGATTTTTCAAATTGTTGTTAAGAAATCAGGTATCTTCTGAAGCCATTGAGGACATACAGTTGTTCAGAGGCAGTCCTTGAAGCAACATAGTAACAGTGAGATGGGTAAAAGTATCTTATGTTACTTCAAGACATCATAATATAGTATTTTTACAATGCTTTGTTTTAGCTATTTTAGCATTTCTCAGAAATTTTCCAAAGTTTGGAAAGTCTATGAATCACCCTTTCAGTCTGTTGCCTTAAATTGCAGTCTGTTGCCTTAAATTCTTGACACCGATTAAAAAATGTGCTGAACTATTTATTTACAACCCAAACCAGATGACTTGCTTACCATCTGAGACAAATACAGGAGGCAGAAGGAGGAGAAATGCATGTGCCATTTATTGATACAAGACCTAGAGGCCGCATCTGCCTTCCTACTTTTCTCTCTTTACCTATGAGGCATTTTTTAGACAGAAACCTATATATGCAGTGTGAAAAACTTATACTCTGAACCTTATCATTCACTTAGGTATGCATATTGTCACTCATTTCGTGTACAATTGAATGGGACTAATTCCTGTATTTCTTTGGTCATTCTTTGAGTGATAACAGCATTCAAACATTCATTATCTCATTGAGTTTGTAGTGCAGAATCCTCCAGTTCAGCCTTTAAGGAATCCTGTGACAAATATTCATTCTTTTAATCACTAAGTAGTTTTTCTTCAGTTGAGAATACTTGGAAGGTTTGTCATGTCTTTCAATGTCTGTAACTTTTGCTTTCTAAGTCAAAGTGGTTTTATTTGTTTTCAGTATGTAATTTCACTAACAAGGCACAGCACTTAGCCAGGAATCTAATACTGATCATTAGTCACTTTCACATGTAGCTATAGAATCACAGGATACAACATCCAGCCTCTGTAAGTCCTGAATCACAGAGCTTTCTCTCTCTTTTGAGCTTTAAAATTTCAGAGAACCACTACTGGAATCTTTTCCTTCATGCTTTCATACCTGTCATATTGAATCAAGATAACTTTTTACAGGCAGCTGTGCACCAGTGAAAATCAAAGCATTGCCAGGACTGCTTGTGAGGACTTAACAGTATCTTAGAAAAGGAAGACTGACCTGCCCCTATGTAAAAATAAATAAAGTACGTCAAATTGCTTTACGATTTCACACCTAAAGTTACATGTATCTGTAAGTAAACAGAGATAGATACATCTTCTGGCAAGTATGCTTATAGTTAAGACCATGGAAAGAAGGAATATTTTAAGAACAAAATACAATTCTAACAAAACTGAAATCTCTTAAAAGATCACAAATTTGACCTTTTAGTGTAATTTATTGTTTTCAAAATGTGCTGACTGTAAGACCATCTCATATACTCAAAGCACTTTCTAGCTATTATGAGATTTGATCTTAAGCAACTAATAATATCACATGGCAGCTATATGTTGTTATGTACCACATAACTCAAATAGGGGTAAAAATTTTATATTAAATTTAATCATCTAAGGTAATGATGAAAGTTTATTTCACAAAACTCTTTTGGAGAAACAGACATCTGACATTTGTCACCTCAGATGGCCCATCCTACTTGGTTATCTGTCTTTTGCACGAAGTAGTGATTCAGTTAAGAGGTATATAAAGTTATATTTATAAGCTGAGTACAGGCTTTAGTTTACATGAGTCCATTCTAAATGATCTTCCCTATCAGTCCTAACACCTTACAGTTCTACAGTTGGCCTTTTCCCAAGGGCATTCCACCACACTGAGATGATAAAAGGTACCTGTTTCTGGAAACAAAACTATTCTAATAAGAATAAGGAAAACAGTGATGCTTCTAGAAATACCCTTTTTACTTCTGTGTAGAATGTCACCTTGATTTTTCACCGTTTTCTTGCTGTACTTTTAATGAACTAACACACAATTCCTGCATTTTTTTTTTTCAGTGGTATGAGAAATTGTGCATTATAATTAGAATTTAAGCTTCAGTTGAATAAAATTTTTTGCCTCATGCCCAGTATCACAGCAAGCAGGGATAATTACTCCTTTTCCATTCTCCTGCAGTCAGTGAGCCTCCCACTCATAGTTGCTGGTTTTCAGCTTTTTGACCTTGTGGGTCTCTCTTTTACCCTCTCTCTGAGGAAGACTCAATCCTCTGTCCTTAAAGGAAGTGCAAGAAAAGAAAAAGCCTCCAAGCTCCTCTCAGCAGGTGTTTTTACTCTCTGCTTGCAAGGCCTCTCTTAATTTCCTCAGTGATGAACTTCACCTTTCTTCCTAGTTTCTTTCTTTTTCTCTTCTTTTCATGGGTGTAAGCATGGCTTGTTTTCACCCTTCTTCATCAACTTGAGAGAGCAATCCTGCTAACAAGGAGACTTCTGTGATAGTGGCCAGAGTATATCACTGAGTGAAAATTATTAGCCTGTGACACACAAGAGGTCAGTCCAAATGATCTATTAATCCCCTTGGACATAAGCTTTATAAGGCCATTATTTTAACACAAATTATAAATTAACCTCAATCACTATCTTTCATATTTTTCATAGGGAGGTGGTATTCAACTGATTTATTTAGAATAGGCATAAAATATGGATTTAAGAGGAATTGCTGGATATTTCTCTGGACCCACATCAGCAGCTACTAAAGGACAAGAAGGATTTGCATGGTAATAGGTGGTAAATTGCATGAATAAGGAAAACTGTACGCTGGACTGCATCAGGAGTGTTGCTAGCAGACTAAAAGTAGGTATTGTTCTCTGCTGAGCACCAAAGAGTCTACTCCTTGAATACGGTATCCACTTTTGAGGCTCCCAGCTGAAGAAGTGTTTTGGAAAATTGAGAAAATCCAGAAGAGGGCTGCCAACATATCTAAGGGCCTGTGGGGTAAAGGATTTATGCATCTAGACTAATCTGGTAAAGTAAGGGCTGAGGGAAAAGGTAATAGCTTTTTACTGCTATCCAGAAAGTTCTCAAAGAGGGAAATAAGCTCTTTTTTGTGGCAGCAAATAGAAAAACCAAAGGCAATGTGGCTTTTTCACTAAGAAGTTTGCCTAGGGAGATAGTGAAGTATCAAGGTTTTGCGTGATTCAACTAGAGAAACCATGACTAACACGAAACACTATTGATGGTAATCCTACTCCACATGGGAATTTGGATCTCCAGAGGCTCTTTTCTGGCCATGTTTGTGTGACTCCATGGTATAACTTTGAAAATATTTGTAAATACAGATACCACACCACTACACCGTAAACAGTGAAGTATCAGGGACTAATGAAGTACTGCTCTAAATGGGGATGTGCATCCATGAGCACATCAGGTACTGTGGAATATGTAAAAATTATCAAGGTGACTCAGACCAGTTATGTTCCTGTCAAAACTTCAGTATTTCAAGGAGACTGAATACCAAGACTTTGCCAAATTATCACTCCTTCTTCCACAATTCAGAAATACGGTGGTGTTCCATGTAATAAATACATAAGAGAATTCATTTCTTGTGTAAAAATGTTTTTAATTACAAACCTAGTATGTGCAATAAATGATTCATTTAGACCATTAGGTTGAGTCCATACCTCAAAAATTTGAACCTAAATTTTTTTGTTAATACAAGCTCAGTTTTCAATCCCCAGTCACTTGAATTTACATACTTGAGACATTCTCAAAGAATAATGTTGAAATGTTCTATTAGTAAGAATCTGTAGGATCAGGCCCTAATGGATATGGATAGGTAGGAGCAAGAGAAGATACAAAACTTTAGCTTTTATAATGTCAACCTTTTACCATGATTTGGCACACAAAGAATATTACACAAGGCAACTGAAAATAGAAAAATCTGTCAATGTGTAGTAAGATTTCTATGTCAAAACAACATCAAAACATTCAAAGAAGCCATTTATGATGTCAATGAAAGAACTACAATACTAATAATTCACATTGCTTCTTTTTCCCTTTCTTAATTGTTTATGTGCTTTAAAGGAATGCAGCTTTCTCAATAGAGGATGCCACCTTTGAGCAATTCAAATTCAGCTACTGCCCAATAAAAGGCCAAGTATGTGTAATATGCATCTGCATATTTTTTAAAAACAGTTTAAGCCTCTGAAATTCTAGTTGTTACAATTCATATTGTCATCTGAAAACCATAGGACCACAAGGAACTGGGTTCTTTGAAACGTGCTGTATAGGAAGCTTGCTTTTATTTTGAAATGTGACTCAGCCTCCAGGAAGAACCTCAAGAGGCAGCCAGAGTCAAATGACTATAAGTGAAAATGTTATTGTAATTTAAGTCGATAAAATATTTTTTCTTCTTTCAGTCTTTGCATCATCATGAATAGTCTCTGACAATACATGAGAATACTCAAATATACTTTATGTATTTGGCATAATTATAGATATTACATTTTTAATTCTATTTTCATAGCAGATATAAAAGCGGTGAGTTTTTAAACCATTTGACATGATTGAACACAATATAGAAGCCTGTAGCCCTTTCAAACAGTAGTCACATTCAAAGCAAAGCCCTGTCATAAATCTGGTGCTTGATTTTATACTGTATGCCTCCAGTATTCTTGAAGTAATTTTGAGCTATTAATCTCTTATTTTAAAGGTAATTGAAATTCAGGATCATGATTTTGAGGAAGGCCTATGTATTAGATAAAGAATATTCTCTAGAGGTTTCAGAGGCTTTGACTGAAGCAAAGAAATTGAATTGATAGCAATACGGAATGCTTCAGTCATGCTGCTATATCTAATCATATTAGCAAGATACTAGGTCAATCAATTTGTAATGGTTAATATTTTTTCAAATGTACTACAACCATTTCCCTTCATCAGCAGTAGCTCAAAGCAACTATAGAAACTGAAGACTTTAAATTCCAGCTACAGTCAGGAATGGAATTCTGTTTCTTCCTTCCAAATATAGGCAGTATTGTTACTGCATACTTGATACAAATCAGTAGAAATCAGAAAAAAAAAAAAAATCCATTTTACAGTAGTCTTGCTAACAGAATTTGACTAATTCCATTCTGCCCGTCTTTCTCCAGCAGTTTCAGCTGAATGGGTTTTGTCCATGTTGTTGCTTAAACACCAGTGACTTCCCCAGACTATTCTTCATTCCTCTTTCTTCACCTCGTTCAGACACGCACAAAAGCAAAAAGCTGAGAGAATAAATGGCCCTGTTCCATGTTCTGAAGGTCAACAGATACAGGATTTGTAAGCCCAGTTAAGAAAAAAATCTTGAAGTCAAGAGCTTTGGTAAAGTGTGCAACAGCACTTTAAATTGAACTTTGGCTCTATTTTAGCGTATATAGAATGGGTTCTGTTAAACTATCGTTTTCTGGAAGAGAATGCTTTTTTCCCCATAAGCAGCAGTATTAAGAGCCTTGAACTCTCATTCTTTCTTTTAGCACCGCTGTCAGAACCTCCTCAAACTGGAAACAGAATGTTTTGTAAAGGCTATGACTTGCTGTTGCTACAATTTGGACATCTTAAAAAACAGTTCAAAACCCCACGGATATTTAAGATATGCTCATTTCAGCTGCAACTTTGCAATATATTTTTGCTTTCCATCTTCAGATATTAATGATGTTTCTCTTTGTGTCAACAAAAATGTATGTTGTGTCTTACTACCTTTTGGTGCTGGGGAGTTAGAATTTCACTATCATCTGCAAGACCAGCTCCTGAAAGGCCATTCACAGGTTTGGTCAGAAGAAATTGCTGAGCTGCTTGGATTTGTAATTTTGCAGCGAGTTAAATTGAACACTTGTAAGTGTTAATATAAGGAGGAAAGGAAAGAATAGTGAAATATTATCCCATGAACACTCTTAGTAAATTAAAATGGATTTCAATTTACATAAGAAAAAAAAAATTGTTTCCATTTTTATTTGAAAATCATATTATATTTTTATTTCCAGGCATTGTATTTTGATCAAAAAGCCTGACTTGATCTGCTTTTCTAAGTAACCATGGAAATGGTATTATGAGAGCGGAAATAATTCCAGTAATATATGTTTTGAAAATATGTTTTGATTCTGTGAATAATTTAAAAATACACGCTTAAGATATATGCTATGAAGCAGTCCAAGGACAAGAAGTTAACCAGAGGTTATGTTTTTTATTAAATAGAAACAATCAACAGAGATTTTAATAATATGCATGAATGTCTCTTGTATTTTATGTTTCTTTTGGATGAATGATATATTTAAACTCAGTAATTACCAGAACACATTACGCCTATAATATATTCATTACAATAATACCAGAAGTCCTCACAAGAAAGATTAGCTGTATTATTTAAATAGCTGAAATTTAGTGTATGGTTTTTCTGACCACTTCACTTATCCTGGTTAGTGAAGTTTTGTAAATCTACATAGGCAGACAAATTAGAAACTATAGTAAATAATTTAAGCGCTTTTCCACATTAAAATCATTACAAATATCAAATACTTCCACTGATGTGAATGTCTAATTTTTCTGATGATTCCCATCACAAAGTTTTGTGGTTTTCACACTGATTTTTTTATTCTCTCTTTTTTCACATTTTCTCTGTGCCA
The DNA here is from genome assembly GCA_024733675.1 of Psilopsiagon aymara. Classification (NCBI taxonomy): domain Eukaryota; kingdom Metazoa; phylum Chordata; class Aves; order Psittaciformes; family Psittacidae; genus Psilopsiagon; species Psilopsiagon aymara. The sequence goes on along the minus strand of JANRGW010049582.1, from coordinate 9,539 downwards.
GGTCTTTCTCCAGTATTTCACATTTTGCCTTGCTTTTAAGACTTTATTTCTCAATATATTTTTCTCTTTGAATTTCTCTCTTGCTTTACGCAGTCATGTTTTTTCTTTAAATACCTCAATGAACCGTAACTATGTAGGAATTGATTGGGAATTCATCAGTGGCTCAGTGCTCTGCATGGAACTACTGACGGCCAAGTTATCACTATGTTCTGACAAAGCTGGCTCCTGTTGAGTCTGAGATGGTGTATAGGCAACATTAGAATAGGTAAGCAGTAAGCAGTGCTATGAGACCTTTGCATTTTATGGATTTTACTAGTGTAAGGGTGTAAGGGCAACACTAGACAAAAATACAGATAGAAAACTTAAACAACTACCATGGCTCACCTGTCTGTAAGGACTCTGTAAATCACAGTATTACTGGGTATGATACTTTGCATCTTGAGGTGCTACAGCTGGACTACAGTGTATGCTGCAACTTGACTGTAGGAGAAACTTGAATCTGCTTATGCTGAGGTGACCTTGTTGCTGGAAAATTAGAGCGTGATGGAGATCAATGTGTGGTGGATTACACACATGCCTTGTAAATGCAGGCATTGTCATCACTCCTTTTTGCAGATATTCAAAACAACTTAGTGAGTCTCCTGGTTCAGCAAGGAAAAGCCAAGCCTTTTATAGATGAATAGTAGTTTGCATTTTTAAGAGAAAGTTTGTATAGTGCGGTGTAGTCTACTGTAGTGTAGTGTAGCATAGTGTAGCGTAGTGTGGTGAGGTGTGTTGACGGGTGGTATGATATGATATGGTATGATATGATAAAATGGAGACATAAAGAATAGTGCTAAACCGAACTCTCTGTGGTTTTTCATGACCTAATCAGAAAATGGGCTGAGAACTTTAAATCCAGATTTCAATTCATAGATCATGAAATTTCTGGTTTGCTGGACATGCCATTTTAGTTCAACTAACAAAATCAAATACAATTTGGTTTCAGCCACCTCCAAAAGTATCATTAGCACCACATACAGCAATGACCTTGATTAAGTGAAATAAAAGAGTGGAAAATCTCAGATTAAACTTGCTAAATGAGAAGAACAGGCTCTTTGTTTCTACAGGTGTTGTTAAAATCTAGTGTAATCCAGGGAAGTAGGAAGAGATCAATGAACAGAGGAATATGTCTAGAGATTTCATATGATTTTTGGTGTCAGTAAACATATCTACAGTCTTTAAACAAATTCACTCTTGAAATGGAAGAAAAAAATGACCATATAATATGGTAAACGTCATTTTCAAAAACACTACTTCTATGAAGGACAATTTCAATAAATGTTGAATTAAAGGCAGGAATGAAAGAAAGCTAAGTATTTGACAGCAATCTGGCTACAGTGACTGTAAGTTTATCAGCATTTGTAAATTGTAAAGGATGAACACTTTTCTTCAGAAGAAATCATAGTTGTACAAGGCTATTCTATTGCTATGTGAAACATGCTGCTTATTTGGTTAATTCTGGCTAATTCTGGTGGCTTGCTCTAAGACCATTTTTAATTTGCTAGAATTTCTCCTTCTTTATTCCTGCTGAGGATATAAGCATGTATTCATGTGGAGATCAGCAAGCATACTTTTCCTTATCTTCCACATTACTGATGCCGCTTGAGCTGTGGAGACACTCAGCAAGAGAGTAGAGAAAGGAAACTGTAGTGGTTCAGGCAGAGATAAAGTGAACTATCACACTTAAATGAAACTTGGGAGCTCTTGCACATGTTTTAGCAATGATGTAGAGAGTGAACAAGGCAAATATCATTTATAGGACTGACTCTTGATAGTCAAAACTAACAAATTGCAAAGACTGTGTACTTGCATTTGTCTGTTATCTATGGTTATGCTTATCTTGGTCTCAGTCTTTCAGTCTGCATTGTAGCAGTTTTCATTAACAGCTATGTCTAGTTTAGAGGCTCGTGCCTTTGCAAAACACGGTAAAATGTATTTCCTGCATTTCATATTACAGAAAGCATATGAGGAGAGAGACATTTCTGTCATTATGGCATCTGCAGTTTGCCTTTAATGACAGTTATCTGTATGTATAGTAAAGAGACAAAAAGTATAGAGATTAACAAATTTAATCTTAAAAATAAATGGTAAAACATAAAGCTATCATGACAAACTCGAAGTGGAAAACGGGATTTTAAAAATAATTTCTAAATTTTTCATTCACACAAAGCAAGAAAAAAAAAATAATGGAGTGAGGAGGTTGAAAAAAGGGTGAGGAATTCCAGGAAATCGATTGGGGTGTTTTTCTGTAGAAATGTTCTTGTACATTTAGATTTTCTTGTTTTGTAAGATGCAATTGCCCATGTAAAACAATTTGTTATGAACATATGGCAATGGAAGGACAGAAAACCCACCAGAATAATTCTGTATGTCACCAGGGGGATTTCTTGAAATGACATAATGGTTAACACCTAAGAAAGCAGGAAGAAAATGGAAGAATTCTACAGACCTGGAATACCCATCACACTGCTTGCGCAGAATCATTAACGTATGTTGCTAACTTGCAAAAAGTATAGCTAAAGTTTAGTAAAAGTAAAAAAAATTGACTGTCTCAGACTGTGAGAACACCATCTTAGAGAATCAAATTACTTAGAAGACAGCTTTTAAGCTGAGCTCAGCTGCATAGCTCTCTACATGTATTTTCCTATCCATTTCAGTTGCAAGATGAAATTTATTAGCTTAAAATTCAGAGAAGCAAAGGAACCAGCAGCTAACATGTTGTACTCCACAACTGTGAATCAGATAGTAAAAGAGCATGTGGATAGTTTTGGGTGCTTCACTGACAAAGACAGTATCTTGCTTTAATTTTTCATTTGACTGCGGGACCAAACTTGTAGACATTACACTAAAGCGCTTAGGTTCTGGTTTGGCAGCCTTGACGTGGAGTAATTTCTGGAACATATTGATGACAAATTAACTGCAGGAAGCAGCATCCTAAACTGACAGTTTTTTGTTAAGTGTTTATATGCCAAAGTCCTAACATTGTTCACAAGGATCTTCATGGAAGATGAATCACAGCAGCTGTGACGATGGGCAGTACCTTGTGTGACTGTCATATTTCACCTAGATTTGGTCACACGCCAATATAGTTATGCATTCAGAGATATACTTCAAGGATAATCATTGTTATCAAGGATAATCATTATTATAGGGTATAGTAAGATGCACTTAAACAGGCATGGACAAGTTTCACACATAACGTTTTCAATATATTTGTCCCAGAGAATTTTTATTTCCTTGCCAGCTGGAGACAGTTGCCCTCATTTACTGCATGATTTAAAGAAACAAACTTAATTGCATTTGGTAATTCTTATTTGTACTGGCACTATTCATAAGGAATGTAAAACACTCTTAGGATTTGAATAATCTCTCCTGTCACTAAATTCAATGGGAAATGGAGGTACCCAGCACCTTTAAATAGGAGTGCAGCAACTCAGTGATTAAGGATCTTGTGTCATGAAAATTTATAAAGATAAAAACAATTATGTTGTTGTTTGAATCCATCTTTGACTAGCAAGTGAAGCATTGCTGTCATTTTGACTCAGTTCTGCTGCATTTAGGTTCTGTCTCGCAGCGAGTGAATGAATATCAAAGTAATATCAGTTTGCAACATTGCAATAGATTTTCACTGCAGTTTGAACTCATGTGTTATCATAGAATCATAGAATAGTTAGGGTTGGAAGGGACATCAAGATCATCCAGTTCCAACCCCAATGCCATGGGCAGGGACACCTCACACTAAACC
>JANRGW010049580.1:0-12242 GCA_024733675.1 Psilopsiagon aymara | reverse complement strand
GATGGGCTGATGCCAACCTGATGAAGTTTAACCATGACAAGTGCAAGGTCCTACACCTGGGTCAGAGCAATCCCAGGAATAGCTACAGTTTGGGCAGAGAAGAGATTGAGAGCAGCCCTGCGGGGAAGGTCTTGGGGGTGTTGGTTGATGGAAAAATGAACAAGAGCTAGCAGTGTGCCCTTGCAGCCCAGAAAGTCAACCGTATCCTGGGTTGCATCAAAAGAAGCATGACCAGGAGGTCAAGGCAGGTGATCCTGCACCTCTACTCTGCTCTCGTGAGACCTTGCTTGGAGTACTGTTTGCAGTTCTGGTGTCCTCAACATAAAAATGACATGGAACTGTTGGAAAAAGTCCAGAGGAGTGCCACGAGGATGGTCAGGGAACTGGATTTCCTCTGGTATGAAGACAGGCTGAGAAAGTTGGGACTGTTCAGCCTGGAGAAGAGAAGGCTGTGTGGAGACCTCATAGCAGCCTTCCAATAGCTAAAGGGGGCCTATGGGGATGCTGGGGAGGGACTCTTCATTACAAAATGTAGTGATAGGACAAGGAGTAATGTGTTCAAACTTAAACAGGGTAAGTCTAGATTGGTTATGAGGAAGAAATTCTTTACTGTAAGGGTGGTGAGGCAATGGAATGGGCTGTCCAGGGAAGTTGTGAATGCTCCATTGCTGGCGGTGTTCAAGGCAGGTTTGACATAGCCTTGCGTGATATGGTTTAGTGGGAGGTGTCCCTGCCTGTCCTGGGTTCAGCAGTACCAGTTATTTTTCTCCTTCTCGATAGTTGGTAGAGTGCTGTTTTTTTGACATCCGGCCTGGGAGCAAGGCTGATAACACCAATGTTTTTAGTGATGCAATCTATTAGAAATTACATCCCAACTCACCTAAAATCTCCAAGGCATCACTGTTGTGTATAAAAGCTCTTGCTGCCACTTATTGTCACTGTGAATTCACTGAGGTATTTTTTTCCTTTAAACACTATTACTGAGATAATTTGAAACAAGAAATTCATTCTGGGTGCAAATTTGTAACGTTTGAACCCAAACCAAGAGAGAAGTCAACTTCAACCCCTTAAAATCTTGTCTTTATAATCAGACGGCACAAATGCTGTCCCACTGGACATAGTGTAACATCACTGAACTACTTACTCTTGGATACTCAGTAGGAATTAGATATCAAAATGTCTTTGAATATTTGACCCACAGTTATTTGTGTATTGTTCAGAGAACTGAAGCATAACTAAAGATATCACAAGGGCTTATTACCATGCCTTGTGGAAAAGAATGCTTGTTTATAAAGGTGAGAATAATGTATTATAATCATGCCCTTGAAAATGTCTGGACCTCTTTAAAATGCAAATACCAAACTAAAGAATTTATCATTTGAAAATTGCACCCAGAAAACTTGAGGCGACCTACCCAGAAAATGGCTGTGGGCCCTCAAGATTTGAAACTTAACATGAGCTGTAAAACAAAAAACCTGGATTTTAAAAATCCTGTTTAAAAATCTTGCATACTCTCAACAACTTAAGTCTCTGCATCTTTACTTTTGTGGTTTGCTGCTTCTTTTTATTATTAGAAGGAAAAAATATGTGTAGCAACTATCAGTTGACTGATCTACTAGACATTTAACAATGGGGAGATGTTTGGAAAAAATACCCCAGAAAGAATAAAGTCCATTTAGCATTTGCACTGAACCTCATTATAGACTGAATCAAGCAGTAAAGTAGTGAAAAGAGGTATTTCAGTACTGGCAATGAGCTAAAGCTGTTGGATGTCTTTCAAATTATTATGCCAGTCCAGATATTTTTTGCATAATGAGAACATCTTTCATGTGTCAGAACAGGTTTTGATTATAACTAAATAAGTGAAAGCAGAGATATGTTGATAAGGTCACCTTTAATGTAAAGTTTGGTCTGAGTTGTCTAAAGTGTTTAATGGAGCAGGAAAACCTGCTGATGAAGTGCAGCATTCAGAGAAAGAAATATTGTAGAATACCACACTTTGAAGGAAAAAAACCCATACCTTTCCTTTAAAAATTAAAAAAAAATCCTCTATATTGAGAAAATAGAGAATCAGTGACAGTAAACAAACAGAATGCTAATAGTGTTTACTTAAAATCACAAATTATTTCTTCAAACTCATGATAATAAATTGCTTATATTTTTTTATTCTGTATATTACAGTAGCCTGTATTCAATGTAATAATACTAGGTGAATTCACGGTAGGTTTTTTGTAGCAAAAAATGTTACAGCATTTCTGCTTTGTTGATGTTATATATATTATATAACAATCATATATATATATGAATATATTGATACAACATACACATATATAAAACAAGCTTTTGACAAAGCAGGGATAATTTTCATCTGTATTTGTACAGTGCCTGAATGTTGAGCTTCTCAGTGGTATTATGATGCATTTTTATAAATAACAGCAACAACTATGTAGACATGTTGCTAGGACTTACTGATAAACTTTGAACAAGTGCTATAAATGTCTTTTCACGATCATGAGAATCTTTGAAAATAAACCAGTGAAAGTATTAAAGGTCAAAACTGAGTTGTAATAGCAGTGCAGTGTAAGAAAGGATGTTTCAGAGAATATATGTTAAGCTTACAATGCTAACAATGGCAGCTGAACCTTTAATAATGCAGTACAAATGTTTTAGAACCATAGAATGGTTTGGGTTGGAAAGGACTTTTAAAGCTTATCTAGTCCAGCTGTCATGCAATGAGCAGAGCAAGTTGTTCAGATCCCCATCCATAGAATCACTGAGAAGTTAAGATTGGAAAGGACCTTAGTATCATCTAGGTCCAGTCCCTCTGCCATGGGTAGGGACACTTCACATTAGACTGTGTCACCCAAGGCCATGTTTAACCTAGTTTTGAACACTGCCAGGGATGGAGCATTCACTATTTTTCTGGACAACCTGTTCCAGTGCCTCACCACCCTCAGAGTGAAGAACTCCTTCCTTATATCTAATCTGAATTTCCCCTGTTTAATTTTAAACCCATTACCCCTTGTATCAGTTCCTGATAAATAGTCCTTCTCCAGCGTCCTTGCAGGCCCTCTTCAGCTTCTGAAAACCTGCTATGAGGTCTATATATACATGACCCTTTATATGTGCATATATATATATGTATAATGTATATGTATAACCCTCTGCATATATGAAGGGTACATGTATGTATATTTATGACCCTACCTGCAGAACTGCATCCAGGAAAGACATGGACCTGCTGGAGAGCATCCAGGGGAGGGCCAAAAAAATTACCAGAAGGATGGAGTTTCTCTCTCATCTTTGGAGATATTTAAAACTCACCTAAAAGCGTTCCTCTGTAAACTGCTCTAGGTGGCCCTGCCTTGGAAAGAGCATTAGATGCTCCAGAGGTCCCTTCCAACCCTAATGATTCTGTCACACATGATATCATAGAATCATGGAATAGTTAGGGTTGGAAAGGACCTGAAGATCGTCTAGTTCCAACCTCCCTGCCATGGGTTGTGTCGTTGTTTAAGCTGTAAATCAGCCATGCAGTTTGTTCACTCACTTCCCCCTTTTTCTTCCCTCTGCTCCTGGAGGGATGGGAAGGAGAATTGAAAGAATGCAGCTCTCCTCTCACAGGTTGAAATAAGGACAGTTTAGTAACTAAGGTATAACACAAACTGCGACTGCTACCACCAATAATAATAATAGCAAGAGAAATACAAGGGAAGTGAATACAACAGCTCACCACGTATACCCAGCCTGACCAAGCCGTGCACCCTCCACACCCTTCTGGGTATCTGCCCTCCGTTTCTGCATCCTGGGCATGATGTGCTGTGGTATGGATACCTCTTCGGTCAGTTTGAGGCAGGTGCCCTGCCTTTGCTTCCTCCCGGCTTTCCCTCCTCCCTGGCAAAGCATGAGGCTCTGAAAGTCCTTGGCCAGACCAAACATCACTAAGCCATAACTAAAAACATTGGTGTTATCAGCCTTGCTCCCAGGCCGGATGTCAAAAAAACAGCACTCTACCAGCTACCGAGAAAGAGAAAAATAACTGGTACTGCTGAACCCAGGACAGGCAGGGACACCTCCCACTAAACCATATCACGCAAGGCTATGCCAAACCTGGCCTTGAAGCACAAATCCAGGTAGATGACATCAGCTGCTTTACCCCTGTCCATCAGTTCCATAGCCCATCATAGAATGCCATCAGATTGGTCAGGCAGGATTTCCCTTACTGAAGCCATGCTGGCTGTCAACAACCACATTGTTGTTTCTCATGTGCCTCAGCATCTCTTCCAGGAGAATCCGCTCCAAGATTTTGCTAGGCACAGAGGTGAGGCTGACTGGTCTGTAGTTCCCGGCTCATCCATTTTTTCCTTCTTGAAAAATGGGATTATATTTCCCTTTTCCCAGTCATCAGGTAAGTCTCTTTTTTCCTTCGAATTTTCTTCATCAGCTCCTTATCCATCCAAGGGGGTCTCCTGGCCCTCCTGCCACACTTCCTTCTATTAGGAATGTATCGCTCTTGAGCAAGTAGGAAGTGATCTTTGAATATTAGCCAAGAGTCTCGGGCCCCCCTACCCTCTAGGGCTGTATCTCATTGAACCTTACTGAGAATGTTCCTGAAGAGACCCCAGTCTGCTCACTTGAAGTCCGGGGCAGTGAGCTTGCTGCATGCTCTTCTCACTGTCCTGAGGATCTCATATTTGTCCATCTCATGATCACTACAACCAGGGCTGCCCTGGAGAGTCACGTTTCCTTCCCTGTTGGTGTGGATGAGGTCAAGCATGGCACCTCTCCTTTTTGCCTCCTCTATTACTTGCAGAAGGAAGCTGTCTTCCACACAATCAAGGAAGTTCCTGGCTTGTTTGTGCCGGGATGTAACATCCCTCTCTCTGACCTGAAAGGCTGAGAGGCTTAGGGCTGTTCAGCATGGAGAAGAAAAAACTTTGTAGAGGCCTTATTGTGGCCTTTCAGTGCCGAAAGGGCTTATAAGAAAGATGGGGAGTGACTTTTCATCAGAGTCTCTTGTGATAAGACAAGGAGTGATGGTTTTAAACGAAATTAGGGGAGAATCAGGCTGGAGGTGAGGAAGAAAGTTTTTAAAGTGAGGATGATAAAATATTGGAGCAGGCTGCCCACAGAGGTGGTAGATGCACCATCCCTGGAGAATTCAAGGCTAGTCTGCATGTGGTTCTGGGCAACCTGATCTATTTGAACACATCCCTGTTCATTTTGGGGGGGGGTTGCACTAGATGACCTTTGAAGGTCCCTTCCAAGCCAAACTATTCTATGTACATATACATTTACACTATGTACACATAAATGAATTCTAGAGATATAGCTGATACTGTCACAGCCAGAAATTGAAACATGTAAGGGAGTTAATTCGTCCTTTAATTATTTACTTCCAGTTCTGCGGAAGACAGTTTGGCAAAGCATCAGTTGTTCTGCTTGCTTTATTTTTCTTTTTTTTTCTTTTGTTTGAATTAAAGTGGTTATGATGATAACAAATTATGCATTGTATTTTTTCCTTGTAAACTTCAGTAAAGTACGTTTCTTCTTCAACTACCAGCCAGATCTTTAACAAGTCTGGTTTTCATTCTAGAAAGCAAAAAATTGTTGTGTGCTTTGTTTTTTTTCCCCCAGATTCTTAAGTCTGGATGAGTAAAATGAATAACAGGACCAAATAAAATTCATCTGCTGAGAGAAATGATCTTTAATGCTGAAATGACAAAATGCCAGAAATGCAACTGAAAATTCATCAGTATATACTGTAAAAGACAAAAGTACAGTTGTTCGCCTGTTAATGCTGTGTCTTGATATCAGTGTTGGGGATTAATGATATATAGTAATTAAAAATTGTGACATCTAATAGTCTTGTGAATACAAGAAAGAAACATGAAAGTAAATCCTTCAGTAATCTCGAGTCTTTCAGGCTACTTTGCGAGGCTTCTAGTAACTCCAATATAAAATTTGAAACATTTTAAAGTTCTCACCATTGCTACTAAATATCAACAATGTTTGCCTGTATTATTTAATCTGCATCCAAGCAATTCACTGTCAATTGCAACTGGTTCCTGAGTATGATTCACCAGAAAATACCTACTCAGCTTACATAATTTAGGCCAGAATCAGGATCAAAGCACTTTATTAATTTGTTAATGACATGTAATTAACCCACAGTGAACTAGACATTCAGGATCAATATTTGTAATGCAACTCATAAATCAAGATACAAGGCATTCACGGAGCATTAATAAACAGCTAGACATTTCCCAACCCCTGCACCAATCACCAGAAGCTACTTGGGGATTGCTAGTATCAATCTGGCCCCACCCAGTGTGTCACAGGCAGCCCCACAGCAAAGGTGGCATACGCTTCCCACACCAGTGTGAGTCCCAGTGCATGACCCCATGACCACTTGGCTGCTTCTGAGGCCTGGGGAGCTGCACTGCCTTGCCTGGGGCTGTAGCAGCCAGTGTGGGGACAGAGTCTCCCTGACCTGACATATCTTCATGCTGCCTCTATGCCTCTTTTCAGGCTGGCTCCTTCTATATTTCTATTTCTTTTGTTCTATTCAACAGAATTTCTCTGCTCCTGGTTAATTCCCTGGTTACTGCTTAATCTGGCTGGTGATCGTTTTCCTCTTTGTCATGGTTGGCTTGGAGCAGATCTCCTCCTTCCCTATGACTGGCACATCTAACACATACACACACATTGCACACACTCACAGTCCTGCCCTAACAACTGAGTCTATCCAGGCCACCCCATGTGTGGGTCATGTGAGCATCCCATAAAAACCTTTATGCTACAGCTGTGAATGGTAAAAACATTACTCTGTGGAAAAAAATAGAATTGATTTCATACAGACACCATTTGGTTTTGCTCAACTTGAGTCATTCCATTCATTTCACCTTATAAAAATATGCTTTCGGATTCAAGAGTCACCTGCGTGAAGCAAAAGTGTGGAGATGGTTAAAAGAGACAAATGATGCAACTTTGAGGGAAGACAGTCAGCAATTTAAGGCATCTTAAAATTTAATTGCTTAAGTACAGATAGTCTTCTTGGAATTACCAACAGTCAAACAGATACGCAGTCACTTCCTCAGGCAAACTGACCTTATCTGTTCTAGATATTTTATACGGTTTTGTTAGGACAGGATGGATTGCCCTGTGAAAGTTAATATTTTTGTCCAATGAATTTCAAAGGATCTTAAACTGATTACTGTGGCTTACATGACATAGTTTTAGACCTCTGAAGTTATATGACTCCTAAAAGCTACCCATGTAGTCTTTACTTTCTCTGAATAGACATCAAAGCAGAAGTCCTTGGAATGTCTGCATCACAGCCCAGTTTCCCACTGATTCCTGGAAAATATTTCCAGCAGAACACAGAGAAAAATTGTTTCTCTATACTTCCGGATCCGATAAAATAGCAATGAAAACAAACTTCCACCTATGAGCAAAATCCTCTACGCCTCATTCTAGTGTAGCACAACACTGGAACAGGTTTCCCAGCACTGTGGATGCCCCATCCCTGAAAGAGTTCAAGGACAGATTGGATAGGGCTTTGAGCAACCTGGTCTTGTGGAAGATGTCCCTGCCCATGGCAAGGGGGGTTCGAACAGGATGAGCTTTAAGGTCGTTTCCAATCCAAATGATTCTGTGATTCTGTGATGTGATTCTGTGATATGATTCTATGATTTTTTAATCCTTATCAAAACAAAGGTATTTTGTGAATCAGGTTTAAAAGAAGAAAAAATTGTTTGTGATTATGAACCATTTCTGCACTGAAGTTTTCACATTTTCTGGCATAATGAAATCCTAGCCCATGAGTGAATATCCTGCTAACACTTCACAAAAAAATGTTATTCCAGCCTGTCACTGTAACACATTGGCATCATTTCAGAAGGAGCCCACCTTGAAAGTGGAATTAAAGGGCTGGCAATGGAAATGTGACCACATATGTACTTTAGTTATCATCCCCAAAAAGTAGCTGTGGGGCAGACCATAGTACCTTAGCAGCACAAAACTGAAAGAAAAGGTGTTCATGGGGAATGAATTACTGGGGCAATTATTATGACTGGACTGATGAAACTTGTGGTTCTACCCTCAATCAGATGCTCTGGCTATGTTTGACTCTGTTTTTCCATTCAATATCAATATCAGTACTTTAAAAAATTATGTTAGTGCCACTTCTGATAAACACCACATGCATTTAAATGGTAATGAAAAGCTGCATCTCGTTGGTTTCAATTTGTTCACACAGGCAGAAATTTGCTTTGTTAAAATCACTGTATACCTAAAGCAAAGTGTGCAACTGAGTTTAAGAGAGGAGCAGAAAGATTATTTCTTTCACAGACTTCTGCTGGGAGTAATCCAGACATTACTCTCTGGTGTAAATTGGCCCCTGGCAGAGCTGGCCTTTGCTTCTACACTTGTCATTCTTTACTGTTGTTTGCCAAACCTCTAATAAATGCCTCTCATAAAATCCTCTAACAATGGGCAATCCAGAACCTTCCCAGGCAATCACTTCCAGAGATTACTTTTAATTTTTTGGTAATGTTTCATAATTTTTTGTAATGCATAAACTGAATCACTTTAGCTGCAATTTAATCCTGCTATTTCTAGATGTATTCCCAAATGAAGTGTGGAGAACAGATTTTTCCATCCTTCTTTTTCCTGTTTGTAGTAATATTTTGCATATTTGAAGACTGTTGCTGCATTCTCCTTCTGTACACTCTTCTTCAGATTAAACATTAAGTCCTTCCTGTCTCTCCTCATAATCATGATTTTTACATTGTTGACCTTATTTGTTATTCATCCCTGGATTTCCTCCACCTGGGCCACAGCTTTCTTGAAATGTGGTGCCCTGAACAAATCTTGAATTCTTCAGCCAAAGATGTTGCCTACATCAAGTTCAAGTGCTTTAATAAAGAAAAGTTGAACCAGATTTAGAAGAAAAGAACTTGACTGGGTTATTTTTGCCTGGTTGTTATCCTTTTTTCTAACAAGGGATCTCATGATATAATGGCTGCCATGTCAGAAATCATTAAAACTGATGTTACATATCCTGTAAAAAACACATCAGCTGTTTTTATACCCAAGTCTGCATGGTTCTGAAAATGATCAGGTCTTTTATATCACAGCTTATTCTAAAGCTTTCTGCTCATTGTATTGACAGCTGATGGCAAAAGAAACTTATTCATTAAGGATATATTTAATGAGGAAAAGACCACTGCAAGTAATTCTCATTTACCTCAGCGACCTGGAGCTGTAGTCTCTGGGATCAGGCACTTGTTCAATGCCAGCTGTCTAACTTAATTTTTTACAGACCATGGTTTCTCACATTTGAGCATCTGTAAGCTTCCCAGCAACTTCTTTGTGCCAGCGAAGAGCAGAACTATTTCCAGATATTCTTATTGCTCTATGTATACTAGCTGCATTTCTTTCCTACAACTCAGGTCAGAATTTAATATACCAGGACTTGAAAGCTGACTGGGGATAAGTTAGATTCCAAATATCTGTATGACTTTTAAATTGAGGATTAATGTTGTTTAAATGGCTCTTCTCAATAACTTTGGATTCTTATAAAATTTATTATGCTAAATACAGAATTGCATCTATATCAAAGGATACAATAGTACGTATTTCAGAATTTGCACAGATTAGAACAGTTTTGTACTGGTGATTATTGAATAAACTATTTGGAAATATTTATTATTATAACTCTTGAAAGCTTATTTGACAAATGATAATGGTAAACTTGTATTCATAATTGACTGACATATTTGGAGCTCTTACCAAAAATCTCTTTTGCTTAAATGAAACTAGAGCAGAGCAAATGATAAAAAAATATCCATGAATGCTTGTAGAAAATTGCAAATAAAATTCTCCTCTTTTTCAGTTGTAACTTTCTGTATTCCCTTTTCTGAGTATTATCATACAAGAATTTACTGGTATATTGTTCACTCAGAGAATTCATTTAAATGAAGTCTATTCACAGACATTTTTAAGCACAATTATTTGAACCAAAACAGAAAAGTCATGCTGGAACAAAATATACTACATGCCTCATGTATTCAATCAAAGATAACCAATGACATTCAAATTTCAGATATTAATTATTCTCAATGACTTCTTCCTAAACAATTTTAAAATAAATCTGTTAGATTATTGTGTGAATAACAATTTGTCTAGCAAACAAATATAAGAAGATTATAAAGGGCAAGTAATATAGGAGACTGGCATAGAGATGAAATTATGTGGAAAGGTTATGAAACAGGGAAAGTAGAAAACACCATTAAAATTAAGAATAGATTTAGAAGCTGGAAAAAGAATGGATGGAATCGATTTATGAAGCATGGAACTGTATAAGATTGTTTAGAATGTGGAATCAGTCACATTATTTAGATCTAGTGTATTTACTAGTTTAACTCATCATGTTCTTCTTCAGCGTTCAGAGTGCCAATAAATTACATAAATGTTCATGTTCTGTTGTTTCACTTAGGGAGTTTGTATACTGCAAATACTTCTGATTCCAGAAGAATAAAATATTTACATGTAAACACAGTAATGGCACTTTGAGACAAAACCTGTTTGTCAGGTACAGGTGTATTAGTTTTCTGGTCTGCATAACAATTTTCTCGAGGACAACAACTATTTGGCAACAACCTAAGTTTGTTTTTGCTGTAATCACTGTTACATGTGATATTGTGGGATTTGTTTAGACCTAACACATGAAACAGAGAAGCAGATCTCTTTTCTTTGTTCTGCTTAGTAGTATGACTTACTAAAAGAAAATAAAACATATGAAGCTCCAAGCATCCTGGGAAGTCTCTGTGGCAGGTGCTGTTCGTTTATCCCAATAGCAGATTGCAGTTGGTGGGTGTAAGTTACTGGTGGACTGAACTGGAACAAGAACTGGATGTGAAAAGAACAAAATAGACTACAAACAGTAATAAACTGCAGGTGTGTTGCTGTAACCTGTTACAGTTATGAGCAAGGGTTCTCTGCTGTATTGAGACTGGCTTGAACTCATATTTTAAGCTAAATAGGAGTATGTTTGTATTTTGCTTCTGTGATGTGTTTTTTTTTGTTTTTTTTTTTTCCCTACAAAATGGATATGTGTTATAGTTTTTAACACTTCTTCACATCCAGTGATGACAAACTTGTAGACCAAAATAAAAGAAGACTTTAATATGTAGCCATGTGCCTCTGGCAGCTACAGTGTTATACAAAAAAGTGGGTATTTTTCTTATAAAATTGTGAAAAGTGGTAAGGTTAACACAGGAAATGAAACTTAATTTTTAACTTCAGAAAAAGAGTAGGATTTGGCAATTGCCTAACATCTATACGATTTACCAAGGTCAGGATAGATATTCGCATAGCTAGACTGCAAAGTTAGATGTGAACCTTCTTTGTTAAACTTTGGTCTTTCAGGCCAGTAGAAAAAAGTGTTGCAGAAGTGGTCATTGATACAGCCAAATACATATCGTTTTATATGGGGATTTATTCCATGTTGAAAGAGTAAAAGTAAAAAAATATGCTGTCTCTCATTCTCTTGCTTTCAAAGCATTTTCCTCTAAATTGTTACAAAATTGTGTGTCTACTTTCCTACTTGACTTAACATAGTAGAATGTTGTCCAACTTCTAACCCAATCAATCTTTTTAATCTCTGGTTTTCCAGTCCAAAATGTCCATTATAATCCACTGATTCAGAAGGAATATAGGGTTTTGCCTTAATTGTAAGATTGTGTCAACAGACCAGTATATGGTAGTCTTTGACCTGAGAGACTCGAAGCTAAGGCAAAAAATGTTTGCTACGGATGAGGAAACTTTAAAGAATGCTAAGATAATAAAGCTGCCCCAGTCTTAACTAAGGCTTAAAATGCAAGTTACCTGAGACTGATATTGGGCCACAATGAACAGTACACTAATCATCGAAGACTATTCACTGTTCATTGTTGAAGATATATCATCAAAGAAGCCAATGCTTGTTCCAAGTAAATCAATATCTCAGCTGATGAACAAAGCCTAAGAACTGCATAAGAAAATATTGTTACTAAGTGTACCATATTTTATTCTTTGATATATATTTTGCTGGCCAACCACTGTAAATAGAAAATTATGTGTAAAGTTTTCCCTGTCCTCAGAGCTGGTGTCGTGGTTTACGCCATAAAACAGCCATGCAGTTTGTTCACTCACTTCCCCCTTTTTCTTCCCTCTGCTCCTGGAGGGATGGGAAGGAG
>JANRGW010049579.1:0-37228 GCA_024733675.1 Psilopsiagon aymara | reverse complement strand
GGGAGGTGTCCCTGCCCATGGCAGGGGGGTTGGAACTGGATGAGCTTAAGGTCCTTTCCAACCCTAACTATTCTATGGTTCTATGATTCTAAGACAGCCTGGCGGCTCCTTCCCAGTCCGGCCAGCAACTAGGAGCCTTTATGCCAAGTCCTGTGCCTGGCTCCAGCTTTGCACTGCTGATCCCCTCCAGATGTGCCAGTGCTAACACAAGTGTACGCACATCTGCACATGCTCCTTTCCTTTGAATATCAGCACCAGGGGTTGACCAAGTCAAGTTGCTGCTCCAAACCCAAACAAAAAATAAGGCTAGCTGGTAGTCTGCACGCAGTTCTTCAGAGTTAAGACTGGGATCTCCTTTGTTGGTCTGGAGACAAATCTAGCTTGAAATCAGACACCTCAAGCTTTTCCTTCTCAATACATAATGTTAATACAATGTCTTTCTATAGTCCCTTCCATGTTGAATTTGCAAGGTACTATGTAAGTTGTTTTTTTGGTCTGTTTTTCCAGTTTGCCTCTGATAAAGGAGACGTCCCCAAGAACCAGCCTCCTACAGGAGCCTGCTCCATGGACAGCTTTGCTTTCTTCATTGGGCAGGAGGCAGTGCAGGTTACTTGGGAGCACAGCACTGAGCCAGGTCAACCACCCTGATGTGGAGGCTGGAGGAGATTGGGAGGCTGCGCTGTGCCCAGCCAGCCCAGGCTGAGCACAGACCCGCTTGGCACTGTCTTTCTGGGATTTTGGAGGGTTACAATGTTCAATGCACGTTGGCAGGGTTGGTCAAGGGCCATCACTGAGACAAAACCATGGCACAAGAGAGACACTCCAACCCAGCCATCACCCCGTGGGTGCTCGAGGCTGTGGGAGGCAGGGGGAGACGGAGTTTCAAGGGACATTTCCCCAGCCCCTCTGACACAGCCCCCAAGGCTATGGTGTTGAGATGCCATGGGAAAGTGCCACCATCCAAATACAATAACTGTGGTGCAGCCCCGGCACAGAGCTGCCACCTTCCCTCCTGGCGTGCTCAGTGCTCTGGGAAGGAGGGAGAATAGGAAATTCAGCATGGTGCAGGGCCTGTTTCCTCCAGCCCTCTGAGAACTCACCCAAGAGCTGTGCTCACATGCTCGTGCCAAGCACTGAGTGATGACCCAGGTCCTCTCTGGCCATGCCAACAGCACCCATTGCATTTGCCTCTGTGGGAATAACACTGGGGAGAGCTTTGAGCCTGACTTCACCTGGGGATGGAGCTAGTTCAGCGGGTTAGATACGCGCTTGGGAAGGGGCTGGGGAGCAACAGTTTGGCCCCATGTCCCATCCTGACTGGAAGTGGTATGTGATGCCGGCATCCTCTCCCCACACTGTCATTTTCCGAACAAGCCTCGCACCCTTTGTAGATGTGGAGGCAGCAGGCGGCTCACATGGCATTGACTCCTTGTTTCCAGCTGCTGCAGTTCTTTAAAAGGAGCTATGGTACATTTAATCGTTTCCCAATGTCACTTTTCCCTTGAAGCTGTTGCTGCAGTGATGATCACAGTGTTTATGTGACTGTGAGCAGGGGGGACAGTGATCCACAACCTCTGCTTGGCAGTGGAGCTGCTGGGCCAAAAAGATCATGTTCTCATAGGGATGCATGAATACAAGCTGGCTGCAAGGCTGGAAATAAGGAGGTGGCTTCCCACTGCCCAAACTGTGAAATTCAATCACGGCATCTGTACCTGTGGTGGGGGCAAGTGATTTAACTCATCTTCTAACAGTGCTTGGTGAGGTTTTGCTGGGGTGATGAGAGTGCTGGTGGCAGCAGACCTGAAGGACCCCTTTTCCTCCATGTCCATCTGCAAGGTCAGCTTTGAGCTTGTGACCACCCTCTGAAATCTGCATCTTGCCATTTTGCTGTGGGACAAACAAGCTTTGCTCCTGCTGCTTACCCTGCTGACTGCCCTGGGGCTGATGGCATGTACCTGGGAGCAGGGTGCATTCAGGTACAAGGCATCACCTTGATTTGTCTAGGCATGGGCAGGCAAAAATAAGCTTTCAACCTCCAGATGAGAGAAAATCAACCCTTTTATGGGGCAAGACTACCCTCAAATGATGCTGCAGCAGGAGTACCAGCTCATCAGAGCCGGTTTTCCCCACTCCTGAGTCTTGGTGGATGGATTCTGGCTAAAATTTGGAGATCTCACCCCAAAGCCTCTAAGCAGTGAAAAGCCACCTGCAGCCTGGGAAGGATGCATAGTCTCCAGTTCTGCCATGAGATAGGATGGGAGGACATCAGCAGGGCTCCAGATGAGGTCCAGAGAGCATCATAGAGGTTGCAGGAGGAGAGTCTGTGTGGGGTATGACTGTGCAGTTACATGTGGTGCACAGGGATGGAGTGTGTGGCATAAGGACAGCAGCTTGACCCAAAGGCTGCTAAGGTTGTGGTGGGATTTGGCATCTGGCGTGAGAGGGTGGAGAGTTCAAGGGAATGTTTTCTTCTATTTCCTATAGAGTTTCTATTTTGCGTGTGTTTCTCCTAAGCAGACACAGGAGCAGGAAGGGCTCCGGCAGCACACGTGGGGTTTGGGGATAGGTTTTGGTTAGGATTTTCTTTGAGACTATTCCAGGTTATTCCAGAGCAGAGCCTGGAGACCCAACTGCTCATCTCCCTTTGGGAAGGTATTTATCATCCTCACCTACCACAGCATGCACCCACCTTCCCACCTCTGCTCTGCCTCTGCACTCTGGGAAAGCGGCAACTTGCAGCCAAGCTGCTTCAGGTCCATTCACATCCAGGGATTGCTACGAGAGGGGTTTTCCCCTTTTCTGCAATTATATCCAGCCTCTTCCTCCCCAGCCAGGAGCAAAAGGGCCCAGCAACACTTTGAGCCCAAATGACTTCTGTAAAATCCAGATCTGGTTTTGAAACTGCAGAGATGGATTTCCAGGGGAAAACCACACAAAACTGCCCCACTCCAATCACCTGGTTTTATTTAAGCCCATGAGCTGAAATCATCCACCTAAGATAATCATTTCCAAGCCAATCTGGATTCAGTTCAGATAAGACAACAACTGACAGGCAGTTAGTAAACCTTTTCCCCCCA
The DNA here is from genome assembly GCA_024733675.1 of Psilopsiagon aymara. Lineage (NCBI taxonomy): Eukaryota > Metazoa > Chordata > Aves > Psittaciformes > Psittacidae > Psilopsiagon > Psilopsiagon aymara. Next base: position 34,151 of record JANRGW010049579.1, on the reverse strand, counting down.
CTGTTACATTTTTCTTGTCCTTTCACTGTGGCCCCTTCTGTGTCTCTGGATGGGACCAGACAAGGATGGGGTGGTAGCAAGAGTTTTTCTTGCCTGGCCACAAAAATAAGAAACACTCCATCCTCATCCTCCAATCCCCTGGCATGGGACAGCATGAATGCATTTCGTCTAAACAAGTCAGTTTTGGACCATTTCCCCAAAATTGATTTGGACCTCCGAGAGCTAAGCAGAAACAGGCAGGACCCCCCACGCCAAAGCTGACATTGTTCCACCCTTTGTATTAAGGCCAGGTTTGGCCTGTGCTCTTCTGAAAAATACCCCTCATTGACTTGGAGTAGTGACAAGTGATGGTGCTAACTCGGCTCTTGGAGAGGAAAACACTTCCTGTTCTGCGCTGCTACGAGCAAAGGAAATAAAACAGCATCTCTCACAGAAATGGCTGCACCCAAAGTCTCACCATCTCTAGAACCCTTTTGCTCCCACACTATGGGAGTTCTGCCTCCCAGACATGTTGATTTAAGGATTTGTCAAGAAAATACCATGAATTTCAGCAAGATGCTTCCGGATGGTGGTCGGGGCTGAGCAAGGCCAAAACCCAAGACTGCCTGATGCTCCCCACTGAGAGGAAGGGATGAAATATGGAGAGTTCAAGCTCCCTGGACAAAATGGTACTTAAAAAGTCCAATAAAAATCACTGCAAGAAGAATTATGATTGGATGCTAGGCCCAACAGATTGCTCAACTTGGCTCAGTCTCCTCTGGGCTTTCACAGGGAGGCAGCATGAGCAGCTCTTGGTGAGATGGATTGCTCCCTGGTCATGCCTTTGGGCAGGGATCAGGGAGATCCAGCCCTCCAGCAACATGAAGATCCAAGAGACACTGTCAAATCATGTCTCGCGGACTGTCAGGACACCCGACTCACTCCCAGCCCACAGATAACCCTCTCCCAGCCGCCAGTAAGAGGTTCCTTTGCTGAAGGGAGATCTCTAACCCTGCTGAAATGTTCTCAGCTACTGGCTTTATGCAGACTTACATGGGCTTGAGCAGATCCCTAAATAACCCTTCTCTCCACAACAATGATGCAGAGCTATAGCACTTGCTCCTTCCCCAGTGGGGCTGTTCGCTAGCAGGACCTGCGGGGCTCAGGGCTGGGGGCTGCACCCATGCCAGCAGCACCAGTGTGAGATGTCCCCTCTGTAGCAAGTCTGGAAAGTGTTGCAGACACCTATCCAAAGCTGCAGTCAAAGGTGAAGGGCACATCCTGATCAACACACCTCCGATCCCTATAGCCATCCCTCTTGGCACTCATCCGGGGATGCAGGGAGCACCGAGCTCTCCCCACCGGCTGCACCAGGGACCTGCTCTTCACCAAAGTGTCTGCATTCTGTGCCTGCAATAGGCTGTGCATCCCCTCGTCCTGCTCAAGGGTCCTGTTGTTGCAGATTCTATGCTTTTGCCTTGCTCTCCCTGGCTGTGGAGGCACCAGCCCCAGCACCGGCCCACCCAGCACAGTGCCTGACACCAGGCTGGCAGCCGTGTCTCGCAGCCCAGGGCTGCTGCAGGTCACACTGCCACAGCACATCAGCTCAGGGCAGACACTGATGAGGGCTGTGGCCAATCGAGGTGGCACATGGAATCTGGGAAGGCCGATTGCAGCTGCCCCAGTTGGCATCTGCCCAGAACAGTGCGGAGAGGTCACAGAAAGGAGCCGTTTTTGCAGCTGTGTTGGTACCCACATGGAGCACACGAGTGGGAGATGTGTCACCCTCAAACCAATCCTCTCCCATGGGCACAGCAGGGCTGGGATTTCAGCAGCTCTTTCCTCTTGAGTCAGAATGTTGGCTGGTAGATGTGGATAAACGCTGCTTCCTCCAAGCCCTTGCCTGCATGCAGCCCATCTCGTGGTCACGCTCTGGAAAGGGGTGAGAGGATATGAGGACTGGCATGGAAAGACTGAATAATAGAGAATGTCCTCAGGAAGGCCTCTTTGGACTCACGAAAAGCAGCATGGGCAGATAAATGAGCTCCTAACAGCAACAAAAAGACATTGAGAAATCCCTGTGGCCAGTTCAAATTTGGGGACACTGCTCAAGTGTCACCACTTGCCACCGGCTGGCTTAACAGGGCAAGCTACATGCAAAACTGACCTGAGGGATGGGTAAAGCAGTCTTTCACTCATTAAGAAATGCATCCCAGGCCATGCAGCCTCATTTCGGACAAGGGAGGGGATGACACAATCTAAGTTCTGCCTTAGGAAAGGGCCGGGGCAGCTACACTGGGAGGGAAGTGTGCTGGCCCCTGGAAGGAAGGAGCCCAAGGTAAGGAAACTCCACCAAGGATGAGGTTCTGGCTGGGAGGTCCCTGGTGTGAGTGCCGGGGCTACTTCTGCTCCCTGGGTCAGTGGAGGTGCAAGCATGGAGGTGCTACAGCTCCACACACAGGTCTTCACCTCAGGAGCCAAGCTGCTTGCAGAAAGGGCTGTAAGAAGACATCTCTGCACCTCCTCAGCTGCCAAATATCCACATTCATTGACAGAGACTGTGGCATTGTGGTACAAGAGGTTTGCTCTGCCATCCCTGCAGCCGGCTGGGAACAGAGCGGGTTTGGGAGCTGTGGTGGGAGAAACAGAAGGATCCTGGTGTGGAGCACAAAACCTCAGTGTTCCCAGGCCATGAGACAGAACATTTAGTCTGCAAGTCCCTGCTGAATAGCAGGAGCCCATAGGAAATCTGATGACCCTGTCTACCCCATGCATCCAGCACGCTCAGGTGGCACTGCTGAGATGCACCTACTGCATTGCCCCGAACTGCAGTGTTGGGAGAATGAAGGAGCTGCAGGGGCTGCAGGAGCTGCCAGCTCTCACGTTGGTCATGAGCAGACTTGGGATGTGCCTGCCTATGCCAGGGGCTTGGGTCTGCACACAGGGTCCCTTGCAGACAAGAAAAAACAGGCGGTGGAACAGGAACTCAGGGAAGGAGTTCTCTGTGGAGGAAAGGAGGTAGTGAGGGCAGTAATTGAGCTCCTCAGGAGTCAGGGAAGATTCATCCTGATGGAGGCTGGTAAGTGAGGCTCACATTGCCAGGAATCAGTGCTGTAAGAAAGACAAGACCTTCTTCGCCTGCTTGGCTTCAGGTTATTAACCCTAATTGCCCAGTACTTCATTGTGATGGACTCACCAAACCACATGCCTCATGTTGGCACCTAATTTATAAATTAGGTATAAAGGGTTCTTTATACCCTTTCTTTATACCCCTTCCAGGGGCACATTCCTCTCAGTGTAGCTGCCCCAGCCCTTTCCTAAGGCAGGACTTGGCTTGTGTCATTTATAAATTAGACAAACCAGCAAAAGGACTGGTCACCAGCACCTGAGCTGGCAGCATGGCTGAGGCAGGTTTCTGTTGTGTCTTTATGCTCCTTTCAGCCCTGCATGTCAGTGGAGACTCTTTAGGAAGCACGCACAAAGTAATAGGCACAAACCCAGGGCTGCAATTTGTTTTTGCTCATACCAACCTAAGACAAGATCCTGAAACAAAGGAGTTGCTGCTACTGTGTTTACAAGCGGCAGAACTTGTTCTGTGTATTAGTCCTACAGAAAACCCTGTCTTTGCTTTCCCATGATACTGATGACTGAAGACCTCTGTCCTTTTGCTCCCTGGGTTTCCCATCTGGAAGAGCTCCTGAGCACACAGCAACAGGCACAGCTTGCATGAAAAGCCCTGTCACAGGACAAGCCTTGGATCAGAGTTCAATTCAAGGTGATGTCCATCACTTTTAGTACAAAATCCTTAATTTATGACCCCTCCTGTGCTGGTGGGACAAAAGTAAACAGCCTTTACACCCCATGTCCTTCACAGCCCCGGCACTGCTCAAATAGCCTCAGAATCTGCTCAGCAGGACAAGGTGAGTAACCCTTTCCTGAGGCCTCTGGCTCCTGCCATCATCCCCTGCTCAGACCAATCTGACTCAAGGGAACTGGGGACAGTCCCCAGTGACATGGTGGGGCAGGAGTCAGCCTCTCTAGGGGTGTAAATAAGGAGGGGATGATGATGGGGTGTTGGTGCAGTTGTGGTGGAGATGTGGTGTATGAAGGGATGTGTTGAGTCCCAGTTGCACGGATAGTATTTGGTGCAAGGACAAGGGAGGGGAACAGGAGGGTACATACACTGTGATATGACAAAGCTTTCTCAGGACTATCCTCTGTATTGCAGCTTGCATATATATGGTGATCTAAGTCCACCAGGGCTGCGCTGCTGTCCCCAGGCTGCAGGACCTCCCATTCCAATCTAAGATGCTCCAAGCTCCTCCTGCTCTTGCAGTTACTGGCCTTGAGACACTTCTGAGCACAACTGGCCCCAACAATGCCACTAGCCACAGCATGTCTCACACCAAGAACACACAAAGGCAGACATGAGACACATTGCTATAGCATACACAAGTCACACCAGCACCTGACGTTGTTTAACACAAGAAATAACAGGCAAATAAAGGCAATGTTCCCATGCAGCAGCAAGCAGTGCTTTGTTTTTTTTGTTCTCTTTTGGAGGACTTTTGTTTCTCCAGTCCTTCTCTATCAGAACTCAGTGAAACTGATGGGCTCTTGAGAAGGTAATCCTTAAACTTCAGCAATCAACCAGTGTTGGTCTTCAGTCCTTACCTCTTTCCCATCAAACATTGCTTCCACATTGAGTAATAGATACAGCTCCTCTGGGAAAACTTTTCTGCATCTTCTCTATGCTCCCATGTGTTCCTAGAAACACCCATCTGCCGGGAGGCTGAACACGCCTTTCAAAAACTTGGACATTAAGGCATAAAAGGAACCTGCAATTTCATCTCGGGCAGATGATGGCTCAAAAGACATTTACCATCAGGACACTTAAAAAGAGCAGACAACATACCTGCAGGCTCCTCTGTGCTGCTGGCGGCCGTGGTGGGGGGAGCGGCGGGGATCTCTGCGCATAACAGCAAGAAGCAGTTGGAAAAGGAGAGGAGATAAAAGTAGGAGGTATTATTCCAGATCTCAAACAGCCTGGCCCCTGCACACACCTCATTTTCCCTTCCCAGCCATGGGAGATGTTTCCCAACTATGTCCTCTAACAAAGAGCTTTGCAAGAGCCCCAGAAAGCAGCAACCAAGCCCGTACCTACTGGGGAGCTGGGCCTCAAAAAGGGTGTAGGAAAACCAAAATTTTAAGCTTTGGCTGCAAATAAAAGAACGTAGAGCCAGCCAGACAACTGATATGGTCCCAGACACAACCTGCTGCAAGTGTCCCAGTGCGTACCCCAGGGTAAGGGATGCTCTTGCAGCAGCTTGGAGGGTGCAGGGTGGCCAGCCACAGCAGAGAGTGGAGCACTGCTGCCTTTCTTTGTCCCTGGGTTGTCCCTTCCAGCTGCTGTTTCCATCCATGCCTGAGGCAGTGCTACCCCTCCTCTTGCAGGAGGTAGCATGCAGGTAAAGCATGCATCCATATGCTGTGATGTGTTATTTAAAGGAAACAGAAACATATCTGGTGCCAATGCAATGGTCCCTGGTTTTGATTTGGGGCTGGCTTTGCGTAGCTGAAATCATATAATGTTCTGGTTATTCATGCCCAAGTCTGACTGCTTTTGTTGATGCTAAAAAGGATGGACTGCAGATGGAGCACATTATTTGGTCCCAACTTTGGCAAGATGATCTCCTTTCCCCAGTGCACATACACCGATCTCATTACTGACATCTTTTGTGCATTTAGGCCACAGTGATGCAATTTCTGTGCATCCCTGGGAATACTGGCAGAGGAACACACCACCGGTCCATTTTGAAAGTGGAATTTCAGCATGATCTAGGGGTTGGCATCTGTCTTTTTCTGCTTTTGCTCTCAAGAACCTGCCTGGCTGTAGAGGCAGGGATTGCTGGGGTCTGTCTGAATTGCAACGATGGCAGTTCAGAGGGATGCAGCCCAGTTAGCATTAGAAGACTTTTTGGGTTGTTTAGCCCTCATGCAATTTAACACAGGCCCAAACCTATGTGAAACGCATAGTGCATAGTCAGGCAGTACATGAACAGTCAGCACAGCAATTCCGGAGCTAGCATCTGGATGGGCGCTCATACTTGCTGGTGTGGGCTGCAGGACAGACAGACCCCACTGGTGTCTAGTTCATTCCCCATGAGGTGATTGTTGCACGAGTATTAGTCTTTGGTACAAGGAAGATGTAAGCAGTGGTAAATCAGAGAGTAACTGCTCTTGCAGAGAAGGTGGACAGCCCCTTGCTAGCTGCAGTGTATATATACCCTCCCAGTGCCAGACAGGAGAGCAGTGGGAAGGGATGGAGGGCAAGTGCCCTCTACTAAGCATGTGCAAAATGTCTGTGAAGTGCACCCCCCACCACATACTGTGCACTGTCTGACATTTTTCAAGGATGAAAGTGTGCTGGTTGGGTTTTTCTAGCATGAGAGAATTGTGAGCACATCCTCACTTTAGCTGCTTTAGCATCGTATGTGGAGATCAACTCCCAACAACTGCACAGCGGTTTCATAGCCAGGCCAGGGTGTTGCTTGAAGCACATTTTCAACACAAGTTTTGGCCCCTTAGAAAGGATGTTTTGCAGAGACACAGCAGTCAGGGGCTCTTGCGAGTGCCAGGCTGGTGGCCAGGTTGAAGGGCCACCCTGCCAGGCTCACACCAGTGGGCATCCCGGAGCACAGGCTGTGTGAGCACAGCCCAGCTCCAAATGCCTGCTTGGACTGTGTTGAAATTCTGCGTCTGTCTTTATTTAGTGCAATGAATCCCAAGGGAGGTGATGCAAGGAACAATTTACTCTCTGATTTACCATGGCTCTGGGGAGTGATTAATGATAAACCTTTGCGCATACTTGCTGCAAAGCATACTGAAGCCGTTACTGTAGCATCTTGGGGAAACAAGCATCTGGTTTGAGCTCTTGCTGTCCCATTGCAACACGGGGAAGAATGACTCTCTAGTGGCCCAAAACCACCCTGGAATGTATGTTTTCTTCAGCAGGAGAAGGTGGAGAAAGGGTGTCTGCCCCATACCTTGGCAATGGCCATCCCAAGAGGCAGATTCTGTGAGGAGGCAGCATGGGAGCAGACTGTGGGTTTCCAACAAAGACTTGATTCTTTCAACCTTCATTTTTATTTTCCCATTGGGCTTTCTTGCCCCCTTTGGCAGCAGGGAGTCAGCCTCGAGGGGAGCAGCCCCTCCTTCCCAGCCCATCCCAGGCACTGTAGTTCCAGTGGTTTGTTTCGTTAGGGCAAGTTCATGAGGTGCATGAGCTACTGAATGATCCAATAACAGCAAAACCAACAGGCAGCAGAGAGGAGCGCTGAGCTGAAACACACCTCGTCCCAGCAGTGAGTGCTCAGAGGGGCTGGATGGGGATGTGGATGTCTGCAGAACAAGTGCTGCAACAGAAGGACTTTGGGACCTCTACCTGGTGCTTGATGCTGCTGTTGTGAGAGCAGAGGATAACAGCAGCCTTGGGAAGCCAAGCTAAAAAGCAAACCCAAGGAAGCAAACAGTCAAACAGCCTATGTTTCTGGGTGGGTTGTGTGAGTGTAAGATCCCCTTTAGCAATCCAGGTGCTATTGGCTGTGTTACTGTGATGGCAGCTCCAGAAAACCAGCAGTTCCGCTGATTTGAGCTCTGTACCAGTGTTGCACACAGCCTGATTTTGGAGTAAAAAACCTGTTTGTAGTGACCTGCTGCAGCATCCAGACCTGATGTGGTACCCCAAAGCAAATGTGCTCTCTCTATGAAGCAAAATCAGATTACTGGCAAATCTTGCTGTAGGTTCCCTCACACAACCCACCCAGAAGGCAGATGAGCTACTTGGAAGCCAGGGGTGAATTTTGGATGGTATGCCCTATGGGCAGTAGAGCTGGTCAGGGGTCACAGGCCCACCATCCCCTGAGCACTGCCTGTGGCACAGATGTGGTGGTTAGTAGCTGCCCAGCTTGGGCAGTGGCTCCTGTGGATTTATACAGGTTAATATTTCTAATCTACAGACATGGAAAGAGCAATCCACCTACTTATGCAGGGGGCAATGGGAGACCGGCTTTGCTGGTAGCCTTTGGCGCATCGATTGCACGTGATGCCGGTGACACCGTCTTTACAAGGACATTGGCCTGTGGTTTGGTTACAGGTTTGTCCGGCGGCACCCACGGGATGGCAATCGCACTCTGTGGGGGGAACACACAACAAGATGGTCAGGGAGGAAGAGGCGGGTGCAGGTGGTGTTGAAGGGAACGGGGCTGCCGCAGCGCTCTGGCATGGCTCCTCAGTGGTGCAGAGCTCCGGCAAATGTCCCGTCCAGCCAGGACTGCACCGACCTGAAACAGAGGTGGCGTTGGGCGGGGGTCATCTCTTGGTGCAGAGGGGACAGTGCCAGAAAGGGGGCAGCTGAGCCACAGCTGATCCCACTGCAGAGATGAAACCACAGCCGAGGCATCCTTCCCAGAGCATTGAGGGCAATTTCCAGGGAGGCAGCACAGCGTGGACCTGCTCCAGGACCCCCACCCCTGCACACTGCAATGGCCATGTCCCACGGGTGCTATGTTCAACAGTGTGCAGGACTTGAGGAGGAGGAAAGCAGGAAAGGCTTGGGGAGCCACAGCACCCACTGCCCACACCTCAGCCAGCTTCAAACTCCCTGGGGCTCTCTGGAGCTGTGGTGGGGCTGTAAGGAAGAGGTACAAAATCAAGGAGCATTTCATCACCCCTCTGCACACCAGACCTCAGGCAGAAAGCAACTGCTTTTAGAGATGTTGGGAATTCATTTCACGTGCGTTGCAGAAAAAAAACCCCATAAAACCACCCTCCTTTCAGTGCTCTTGCTTGAGCCCTTCCCCGCTGAGCAGCATCCCTGGCAGCTGGCACTGTGGGCTCAGGAAGGAAATGCCCTTGTGGGATGCAGGCAGGCTGGAGGACCTGCTGTTCCCAGCCAGATGGATGGAGGCTTGACAGCAGAGCTGGGCAGATGTGAAGGGTTTGGCAGGGGATGTAAATACTGCACTTGAAAACATTCACCATCTCATTTCCCACAGTGGGACTTACCGGCGCAGCTGTTTGTTACAGGGAAAAAAGAAGCTAAAAAAACCCATCAGGGCTTGTTATCATCACTGCTGCAAAAGGATTATGGCCTCGCACATTTGTTAACAGCCCTGATTTCTAAGAGCTGCGAGCACCATGCCAGACTGTGGTCTGCCCCTGCTGAGCGGTGGCAGGGAAAGGCAGAAAAGCTTTCCTTTTCTTGTGCAGCATCCTCGGGAAAGAGCCAGCCAGAACCCTGCCGGGGAGCACTGCTCCTGCTCTCCTCTTGCCCCTCGAGGGAGCTCTGATTTGGGGTTTTTGAACACTTCTGATTTGGGGTTTTTGAACACTTCTGATTTGGGGTTTTTGAGTAAAAGTCCTGCTTTTACCCCCTGCCTGGAGCTGGCTCTGGGACCAGGCACTTCAAACCTTCCTGTAGTAGAAAAATTTTCTATCAAACCCAGTTTTGACTGGAAAAGTTTCAACACTGAATCAGTGTGGCTGGTAATGGACACAGAAAGCAGAGGATATTTAGGTGGGAAAACCTGCACGCTGCAGTCCCAGGGGGTGGCTTCAGTATTGCTGAGGGGGAGGAAATAAAAATACCTTAATTGAGAGCCTGAAGAAGGAACAGGACAGAAAAGGGTTAAAGAAGAGCAGAGAGGCAGGAGTTAGCACAAAAATAAGCAGATCAGGGAAGGGTTACACAAGAAGAGGCAAAGGGCAGGAGGATGGGGAGGAACATGCCTCATGTTTCAGGCGTCCCCACTGGGGCTGCGCGTGCTGGTTTCAGGCATTGCCTGCAAACCCCCATCCTGTGAGTAATCCTCCCCCATGTGAACCGATTGCAGTGACTTCAGTGGGACCACATGGATGAGAGAGAGGGAAAAAAGAGGAGAGAAATGCAAAAAAAAGAAGCCTTCATGATGAGTAAGATTTACAGAATCAGGCTCTTGGAGGATGGGCTGCAGAGCACAGCGTACTCTTTGGACACCACATAAATAAATAGCAATGCTGCTTCTTCCTTCCCTCATGAGGTAATGCCTCAGCACAGCTTGTCCAAAGCTGCCGTGGTTATTTTTGCAGACATATCTGTCTGAGGTTGTCTACTCTCCCCCCAAGCTGGGCTCCTGCAAGGGGTCTGCAGCACGGATGTGGGCCACAACTGCATGGGCACGTGTGATGTGGCCAAAAGCAGACAAGTGGCAGAGGAGCTGGGAATCACTGGCCCTTGGTCCAGGACCTCATCCAGAGAAGCCCCTGCTGGAAGGCTTCTGTCCTTCCAACACACCGTGTGCTAAACCCTCTCTGGGTGGAGGGATGTGCTTTCTGACACTGGTCCCCAGCTCTTCACTGCAAGGGAGGACTCTGCAAGCCTGGGACAAATGTTTTGGGCAGCGCCACACTGACTGCTTCAATGCCTGACCCCATTTTGACTTCTCTGTCTTCCAGAAAACTCTCTGAAGCAGCAGCAGCTCAGCCCTCCTTGCATGGGGAGGCAGGAGGGGATCTAAGCAGTGTCTGCAGATGCACACTTGCGGTCTCTATCCTGGAGGAACTGAACCAGTGCCAGCAATTAGGAACATTTAAAGGCAGTTTGCAGTTCTCTGGCCAGTGCAAACGCTTGCAGCCAGCAGTTACAGGCTCTTTCTTACCCTTCACCAGCCATGGGCTGCTGGTGGTTAATGCTGGTTTTTCCAGTACAGTTCAAATTCCTTTGCATTGTAACCCCAACCTAAGGAAAGACTGCCCTAGAGTCGCAAAGGTGGTACAAACACCCCTTTGGCATCCTACTGCCTTTCTGATAGACACCTTTTGATTCACAAAACATGTTTTCATGCCTGGACTTCTTGGGTGCAAGTGTTTGTTCTCACTCTCCACAATGCAGAGTATCAGCAGTCCCCTGCACTAAGTGGAGTGGAAACTGTGAGGCTGAGCTGAGAAAAACCTCACTGATGACCAAAGGAGGGTGCCTGGGCTATCCTTAGAGATAATAAGGGGGATATCAGGTGATTTGTCCTCTGTATGCTCATGCTTTGCTTAAATGGATCTTTCCACAGAGGACAATGCAATGGTGCAGGGAATGAGATGAGAGGAGCAAACAGGAATGATGTTGTTGCAAGAAAATGGTGAGTCTTTAGTTTGGTAGTTCACACAGAATCAGGGGGAAGGGAAATAACTGTCATGATTCAGTTCTTTCATAAAACCTTTCAGAAATAATCTGTGATGAGTGCCTGTGGCAGAGATGACCAGGAATTACTGGTGGAAAATGAAGTTATTTCCTGCTTTAAAACCTGGCTGTGGAGGGGAAAACAAGGAATGGGAATATATAATGAGGCTTTAATGGGAAATGAGGGCAGTGGTGGGGTTGCCTGTGTCCAGAAAATGTGATTTTTCTTATATAATAGTCATGGCCTGGAAAGAAGGGAGTTAATATTATTTCTAGGTGACCACCTTCAACTTGGCTAGTCCACATGTGAGGAGACCATGTAGGTCTGCGAGACTGACACAAACTGGCCGAATGGGTGAGAGGATAGAGAAAAAAACCAGTGTGCAGAAGGATGCATAATTGGAAGGAGGAAACAGGATGGCTTATGCATGCTGAAGGATCCCAATTAACTACAACCACTCCAGGAAAAGATCTAGGAGTCAATGAAACATCTGGCTGATTGCAACAGAGCTCAGAAGAGCAACAAGATGGTAGGTTGTATTATGAAAAGGGTAGAGAGTAACACTGAATGTAATATCATGACACTATAGAAATCAATAGGACGTCCTCAGCTGGGAAACCAGAGTAAAAGGCACAGAGAGGCACCCATCTGAGGGCGATGGAAAAGATTAGGAATGCCTTGCCAAGAGACGATGGAGGGATGCCAAGTAATGCACAGCACCGAGAAGGTCAGACAGGTGCTCCTCTTCACTGGTCCTTAAAACACAGGAACAAAGGGACATTCAATGCATTTAAAAGGCAACCTTTTTCAATGATAAAAGGAAATGCTTCTTTGCACTGCACATAATTAACTCGTAGAACTCATGCTACCAGACACCATGGCAAAGACCCAACAGGATTAGATAGGCCTATGAATGAGAACATCTGTAGTTACATTAGCTGGGATTAATATATATACGGATATAAGCACTCCAAGCCAGCTACTAACTGCCTGCAGTTAGGAAGAGTTTTCCCCTGGGGGCATGCTATTGCAAAACTGTTGTGGAGTTTTATAGCTCTGTCTGAAGCTTCTAAGACAAGCCACTATTATATGTACAAATCTGCTGAGGCGGGCCATCGTCCTCTCAAGCAGAGGCAATGGTGCATTTCTGTGCCTCAGCTGAGATTGGCTGGTTTGAGACTAAAAAATACCTGAAAGCAAGTCTTAGGACCATGCATGGAAGGATGAGAAATGCCCTGGTGTGTCTGGGCCACTGATGGTTGACAAATAGCATGACAAAAATGCAAATATTTTTCCACCCCTGAGTTTTGGTCGGAGGTATTCCTGGCTGCTGATCTGCCCACACACACACGTGTGCTGAAAGGTAAACAGTGGAATAAATCTCTGGGCTTAGCTCTCTTCAAGTGTGACCTTTTCGGAGAAGGTACCTGAAAGGATCTGCATTTTTTGAGAATTAGCATCTTCCTGTTTTGGGGAAGCTGCTTCCTTGAGAGGTCTTCAGAGTGAACAAAAGAAAAACAGTTGATATCATGGAGTGTCCAGATTCCCTCTTGTCACACTGTATTTGCAAAGTTAACTCCAGGGTTTCCAGATTTAAAAGCCCAAAGCTTTATGCTTTATGTTGTGCTGTGCATGAGGCAGTAAAACAGCAGTGCATTAAACCAGACAAAAATACCTTAATTTGTAGTAGTCGTTGGTGAAGGTTCCTGTTCTGAGAAGAAATCTTCTTCAGGAAATCACAGTCAGTTTCAAGCATGAAAATAAGTACCCTACAGCCAATGTGCCTTAGGTACATGTTTATATTTAACCACGTTTTTAAATGCTTTTCCAAAATCAAGGCCAAATTACCTCCCTTTGGTTGCTTTCGTTCTTTCCTCCAAAGACTCCAATTGGAGCAAAAAATGTGGTACAGAAGCTTTCTGCTGGAAAATAAAGGGCACCAAAATCAAGCTTCTCGTGTGGATGTTTTGATTCAGCAAAATGTCAAAACAACTGAACTTGAATTTTCCTGTCACTTCAATAGCACAGCCCATGTAACCCTGATGCAGTAAATATACTTCACTTCGTCTTATGGTTTAGTATTTAGATGTATGGTTCAGACATTATTACTTAAGCAAGCTTTTGTGTAGTTGTAGAATTATTTTCTCCTGCTTCACTTTCTTTAGTAACTTGGATACTTTAAATCCTGGTTCAGTGAACACACCAGCCTGAGGGATGTGAGGTGTGTGGAACTGCTGGGGTGAGTTCAGTCATCCTCCTGTAACTGTAATGCATGTCTAAGGTGACCCCAGGCTTGAAGATGCCCCAAAGACCGGACCTGGGCAGTATTTCTTTAGCAGTTTTTGTTTCGCTCCTTTCTTTGGAGAAACAATTCAAAACAAGTGGTGCTCCTTCCTTTGAGAGCTATCCTGGTTATCTGTCCATGGGTTAGGAGGGTTATGGTCTGATATCTGTGCACCTGAGTGGTGCGGAGAGGTTTATGCTGCCTTTGGGGATAGGACACTGCAAGGATGGGCAAAACCATATTAAACGACAGAGCTCCCCACCACAGGCAGGACATCCCACAAATCCCACAGATCTATGTCATGTAGAAGAGAAAAGGTGGTATTCAGTGTGTACCCACCCAGCCTGGCCCCAGATAGTTTGCTAACCAAAAAGAGAGGTTGAAATGTCTCTGTGTTAACTCTGAATACTAATAATGGCTTAAAATATTAGCTGTTAACTGCTTTGCAATGAGATCGTCAGCTTGTCTGTGATATTGTGAACTGTATTTAGCTCTCCAAAGGATCATGTTCACGCACAATGTCCCTCGGCACATTCTCTTGGAGATTTAAGGGTTTCTTTGCCAGCAGAAAATGAATTCCCCCTTTTATCAGGCAAAGCCAAATAATCTCTTGGTGTTTCACAGTGTTCCTCCTCCTGCGACGCTTCTCAGGGCTCTCCCATTTCTTCCTCCTGAACTCAGGGAAGCCAAGGGCTTTGGCGCCCTGTAGTTTGGGCCAAATTTCACAGATTACACCTTGCCTTTGTCTTCTCCGTAACAAGTAACAGATGGAGCCCACAATGCCTCCAGTGAGCAAGAGTCGCCACTAATCCGGAGGGGGCTTTGAACCACAATAAATTCACTTTTTGGGCAGGCGCACTATGGGCAAGCATTAGTTATACAGACTCAGACAATTATGACAGTGCTTTCCAAAAGGCTTGAATATTCTCTCTTCGAGAAAGTGCTAAAGTTTCTCCTGTCGTCTCGGAGCTCCACCTTTCAGGTGATTGCAGGAGAAGCTGGTGGGGATGCTGAGACACCTAGGGGTGAAGTACTGGGGCTTCCTTCTCCCTGCTCTGCTGGTAGGACTTGGCTTTTGACATGGAGGATGTCACTGCTTTTATTTTTCCATCAAAAAAAGTCAAAAAAACCCAGGGCAGCTCTGGCCAAGCAGAGAGGAGCTTAGTGAGACACATTCCCTGGGCATGGTGTTCTTGTGGCCCTAAAGCAAAATAAGGCTCAACTTGCCCTCATGGGAGACATTGCATGAGAAAGTGGGTTGGAAAATACTCTTATTGAGGGGGTGGGGAAAGGCAAACGTTTTCTCCTCCTGACGCATTTTTAGGCTGGCTCCTGAGGAATGAGGTTCCTATGGGCATATTCTACCGCTAATAATATTTCAATCAAATCTGTCAGCAGAGCAAAAGCCTCAGAGATAATGAGGTTGCCACAAGCCTCGCACAATGAGACCACTGGGTAGGTGAGAGAGAAGGTCTAGAAAAAGCTCACCGGGGGATCCCTCCAGTGTGCACTGCCCTTAGACACTAGAGCATCCACAGTGGAGAAAGTCACCCACAACACTCCACGTGCCCATGAAAGACTGCAGTGGGAGCTCCTGGGGCACTGGACTGTGATGATCTGGGAAGTGTGTGTTCAACTGGAAAAGATCCCTTTTTCTATCAGAAAAAAATCCTTTTTGTTTTTAGGAGGCTTAAAATCAGAAGAAGGTGAGCGGATGAGCAGGACTGAACTTTGTTTTAATGTTCAGGAGAGAGCCTGGAGAACTTTTCACTGTCAAGAACTGATCTGAGATAGGAAATTATCTCAACAGACTGAAAACATTTAGGGGAAGGCAAATTATTCCTTTTCTCTCCTCTTTCTTGGAGATATGCAAAGGTTTGGCTGCACAAATGGATTTAGCAACTTTTGTTCTTAATCTGAGACTAGTGATGGAGAACTGCTGTATCTGTTTGTTGTTTGGGGTTTTTTTAACAGGGTGCAAATTCTCCTCTGCTGTGTCACACCCTGACACTTCTGAGAAACCACTGTCCAAACCTGCCCTTCCGGGTAGGAGCCTTTCTGCTGAAAAAAAAAGACCCAAACCACAGTTTTGAAGGTGATCAGCCCCAGATTTAGCCAGTAAATCTCCTCTAAGGCACCGTCATTGCAAAGACAGTGCAGAGATGATGTCACAGCGTCAACACTGTCTATATTTTTCCAATGAGCTGGATCATCCACATGTCTAACCTGGGTTTGGGACTCAGATGTGAGCTCCAGATGTCTTCCCAGCCCCTTTGAAGGTTTCTCAGAAGCTCCTTCCTCACCTCCCCTTCCCTGGTTCAAATTTGCCTTTAAGTGCAAGTTCGTCTCTCCTGGTTCGGCGCTGCCCAAAGGATGCTCCTCTGGCAGAGGGAGCTTTGCTGAGAAGGTCCCTGGAAGCACCCACGTGGCTTTTCAGAGGAGAGCAGGGTGCCCGGGCCAAGCAGCACCCACTGCCTCAGCGCTGCTGCAGGGCTGGGGTCACAGCATCTGCCCAGTGCCCTGGGGGTCTGCGCTCCCAGTGGAGTCAAGGCATGCGGCAGAAAGTGCCTGGGTGGGAGCAGCATTGGAATGATTGACTCTGCTGGAGCCTGGAGGCAGCTGCAGCTGGAGGAGACTTTTGACGTGGAGGTGATTTTGCTCTGATCTTATCACTGGGCACAGGCAAACCTGTCTCCACAGCAATGTCCCTTGGTGCTCCCCTGGTCCCCAGAGCAGGGTCACTGCACCAGCCCTCTGTGCTTCCTTTGAGCATCCAGGCTTCAATCCTAGACTGCCTGAATATATTTCACTGAAATACATTGTCTGTTTAAATGCTGCTGTATTGTGGGAGGTGGCCCTGGTCTGTAAAACCAGAGCAAGGAGGAAATCTGTGGTAAGTTTCTGGGAAGACCGGACATCAGGATTTTAGCCTTATCCCAGTTAATTTGCACCAAAATGGAGACCAGCCCCAATACTGGATCACTTCCAGGGGCAGATACACAAAGGAGCAGAAAGTCTGACTGCTTCAGGTCACCAGTGGCTACAGATGTGAAGCTGGAACGTGATAACTGTGGTCCCTAAATGTGCTCCTCAGTGCATGGCATCATCTCTGTGTGCTGCGCGGAGGCTGGCGGAGCTTCCTTGGGCTGGGGAAAAGGATAATGCATGGCTCTGACTTTTGGCTCCTCACTGATGACTCACATAGATCAGACTTAATTAGAAAGCCCTTGGAACAGGAAGGCACGTGTGCAAAGAAGAGCATGATGAAGGCTAGGACATGGAGCCTCATCTGGACTGAAACTGTTAGAAAGTGTCTCAGTAGCTGGGTTTGCCACAGGAATATTCTACTGCTGGGACATTGCAAATTCTTCCCACTCCGGCTCCTGCAGAAGCAGCTGCTTAATTTGATGTTGCTGCTCATATGTCATTAAAATCATGGATTTTTAAAAGGTGGCACGGACAGGTAGATGACTTGTGCTGAGCTCAAGTCTTCAGTTTAAAAACCCCAAAACACTCCTTTTCCATGTTTTCACACTACAAGCTCTAAACAGTTCAAGAGTTTCTGTAATAATCATGTCCCTTCTTTGCTTTGGGACTCTTCCAGCTCAAGTGGGTGAATGGTGCAGTTCTGCCCTAGGTCCTGGAGGTGCCATGGAGGTGGTGGCATGTGGTGGCAGTGCACTCAAGCCTCTTGTGCTGCCCAGGGACACTTCCACCAGCAACTTGTGTGCACAGGACAGTGTAAAGCTGCGGTTCTAGAAACTTTCTTCAACCAGTTTGTGTGCCCAGGGTTGCTGATGACAAGTTTCTGGTGTAGAAGCCATAAATCAGTGCTTAGCACTTGTAATAATATCAATACAAAGAGTTATGGGGCCTTAGGGGTAACTAAGGCATAGCCACTAACAAATGCGGTATGGTAATACAGCTAGAAAACTGTTCTCACAGCAGTGGAAGAGCCAAGTCTGTGTCTGACAGGTCAATGCCTTGAAAGTTTGAAGTTTCTTCAGAGGTGACCAAGCCTTGACACAAGGACTGGATACAAGCCCTGCCAGCACTATGAGCTGGCTCATCTCTCATCTGAACAGTAGCTTTGTCTGGTCTTCAAGAGCAAAGAAAAGGAGAAGAGGAAGGGAAAGAAGCTTGATAATTAAGGACAATTCCCTGTGATGCATTAATAGAAAGTATTGCCTTGTGAAACCACAAACGAGTTGGACTGGAGATGGGCACCAGAATGACATTGCTTTGGGGAGAGGACATCTCTCTTAGGATGCACTTTAACTCTTCCCAAGGTGGACACCAAAGGGTAGACCTCCTGCAATGATGCCCAGCAGTGATGGGGTCCCTGTAGTGGTGGGAGGGAGTCTGTGGAAGCTGGTACTTGTTGCAGACAAGGAAAGACTGAGGACAGGAGTCCTACCAGGAGTCACCACTGGTGGCCCTCTGGCCCAGGAACCCCTGGTTTAGGGGTTTCAGCTGGCCACCCTATGTCTTTAGGATGTAAGGTTACCTACCTGTCAGCTAGCTGTGGATTTGGGACTTCGGTGGCAGGGAACATCACTGGGGCTGGAGGGATGCTGACTACAACTGAAACCTGCAGAGGTGCATCACGGACAGGCTCATCTTCCTGTTATACATTGGGACACGGCGTGTGGGACACCAGTATGCTGATGGCAGCAAGTCCATCCTAGGACTCTGCTGTCTAATGTGGGTTTTCCCTCTGCTGCTTCCTGCACCCCAACTTCTCAGCGGGGCTCCAGGCAGCTGGAAGAAATCACATCTCCCCTGGCTTCAGCCTCGTGGAAATGAGCTCTCCGCTCTAAGCTGGTCATGCAGCTCCCTCTATAGTCAGTGGAGAGAGACGGGGACTCGTCCCACTGTCCCTGTCACCAGGATTCTGCTCTCCTCTCCAGGCAACACAAGCTGCCAAAGGGGTTCAGCTGCACCAGTTCCACCCGCCACCTCCCAGATGCCTGCCGAAAACCTGCATCTGCGCCCTTGAAATCAAGGACCGGAGGCTGAGCCCATGCAGACAGCACTCAACTGTCTCTGCTTGAACCCAAACTGTCTCAAAAAGCAAATGTCAAATCTTAATCCTTTCTGGGATATGACAAACAGGCAGGTAGGCTGGGAGTGCTTCCCTTTTTTCTTTGCACAAGCCATTAAATAATCCTCCAGCGCTGATGGAAAGGGGCCAGGCTCGGCACTGGGGAGACAGGAGACTCCATTCTCTACCAAAACACTGAGCCCTAACAAATGTGACCTCTCCAGGTGCCAAATCCTGCCCCTCCACAAGGCGTTTGCTCTGGCAGCCTCAGCACAAGTGAATTCATAACACATATCATTTGTCATCTTTTCATCAAAAAGTGTGCAAATCCTTTCCCCCAAATACAGAGCTGTTTCACAGCCAGGCTATAAAATCCTGTAGAGTCTCTGTTCCAATGGAATGACATTAGTGCCAATAATCTGGCAAATATCAGGGTGAATTTAACCAAAAGAACTAACACAGCGGCCCACAACAGAGCAGAGCTGGCACAGGTTTGCAGGACCCAGATGTGGAATTTCACTTGTAGCATCATTTGGAGCAGAGAGAAAGCAGAAGGAATGGAAAGCAGGGCTTCAGCATTCTGGGAACTCTTCATGTTCCCACAAAAATCAGCGAGAAAAGAGGAATTCACCCTTGTTATAAGTTATAGAAGGTGAACAAGCAAAATTTCATCTGGCTGGGGTTTGGATTTGATGGCTCTGCCAGAGGAGAGGGCATCCTGTTGGGTTGAGACCATCCATCCCCCTCGGTGGAGGAGTGGCACCATCATTTGAGTCTTCCAGCCCAAGCGACCCCATCAGAGATCAGTTGTGCAGTCTGGCCACAAAACCCCTGAGCCCTTGCTTGAGTAACTGGTGTCCCTGGGCTCATCTGACCACCCACCCGCACCAGGCACAGTCCTCCCTCACTTCCCAGTTCCAGCCTGGCAGGCGCTGGCCCATTCCCAGCGTTGCCACTTCATGCAATATCTCCGCTCCATCTGTCATCAATTCCTTTGCATGTGGTTTGCAGACTCCATGCCCTGCTCTGCCTGTTGCTGGCTCTGCAACAGGGCATCGCTGGGGACTGTCAACGGTTCATCAGGCTTGCAAGGAAATAAATGGTGTTCCATTTATTATGGGGAGGAACATGGCAAGGCCCTAGTGCTTATAACCATCAGGGTGACAGTAATCTGTAAATCCTTCACCTGTGCTGCTGAGACAACCCTTGATCATAAAAAACCCCTTTTAATTAAAAATCATTACATTTTTGGCCATTAGAAAAGCACACAGCCCTCTGCTCAGCTCCAATTTCTGCTCCTCCTTTGCTGCCTGAGCCTCACACCGTGCCCTGTGACACACACGTAATTCTGTGGCATTTTCTTTTTCTCCAAGTTAAAAGAAAAAAGTTGACCTTGTGCAACATTTCTGCTATTTTTGCACAAATAACAAACCCAACCATTGGAAATAATGCAAGTCATGACTCCGTGATTTTCTGATGTTAGATGCTTTATGAATTGAGGTACATAATCCAGTGCACAGGATGGGATGAGAGATGGGAAGCACAGATGCACGGAAAGGCAGTTTAGCTGGATGTGTCTGTTAGGCTGAATTAATACCAAAATCTCTTTGGCAGTTCTTTCATGGACCATTTGCAATGAGTTCACCCGAGCTCATGCACGCTTGCCGGCGGGGTAAGCGTGCTGCAAACTTCCTTGGCAGCTCCTGACTGGCTCGTGAGGCACCAGGGCTATGGGAGATGCATTTGTTTAAATGTGTTATGTGTGATACATGAACAGAGCAATGCGAAGGTTGAAAGAATCAA
Organism: Psilopsiagon aymara; assembly: GCA_024733675.1. NCBI lineage: Eukaryota > Metazoa > Chordata > Aves > Psittaciformes > Psittacidae > Psilopsiagon > Psilopsiagon aymara. The sequence goes on along the minus strand of JANRGW010049579.1, from coordinate 13,828 downwards.
GTCTTACAGAGAAATCACAGTCTGCTGGGTGAGATGAGACATGAGGCAAATGTGAGGGCGATGGCAGATGTACAGGATGGTTAATTCCTTAATTCTGAACACATTTGGTCAAGATGAGACTCTGGGAGAGGTTTGCCCATCGGCAGATGGCTTGGTGAGATGATGAATTAATACTGTTATTGACAGGGAAATGGTGAGGTTGTTACATGGCAGGGTTTGGATTTAAAAATATTTTTTTTAGAAATGTCTTTAAAAACAACTTTTGAAAGATCATTTCCAACAATTATTTCAGAACAGCCTCTGAATCCAGGAGCAAAACAGGGAACATGAAATCCCCTGTGTCAGAACAGAGCTCAGGAAAACGAAGTTTCAAAGGAATGCCTTTGCTGCAGGAAACTTCATTTTGCTCTCTTTTGTATAGGACGATGGATTACGCCAACAATAAACCATTCCAGCTACTGTGAAATTGTGCTAATAGGCTGTGGGTCGGGGAGCTGCTCATGCATCAGCATATTTATTGCATACCTTTGTATCTGTTAGCTCCAATAGCCACATTTTTGTTAGAAACCATGGGGGGCTGGAGAGCTATTTAAATTTGGCGGTCTCAGATTTCAAGAGCAGGAGGCAGGAGATGGAAAAAGGACAATTGCAAAGAGCATTTAATGGAGTGAATGACCCAGCAACTGGGAAATTCACCCTTTCAGCAGTGCCGAGTGCCTCCTGAAGGCCTGTACACACCTTCTTGAGTGCTTGCTTGGGGAAACTGAGGCACAATATGACTCTGAGGTCACCCACCCATAGGTACCACCTGCATCCCGCTGTGGATTTTGGGTACAACCACTGCGCTGCCAGCTAGGGAACTGCAAGGATAAATGGGCAGGAGATGGAGAGCAGGCTGCCTAGATGAAGAGGAGAGCTGGAAAAAGCAGGAGCAAGGAAGGTCCTAGGAAATGCTGGAATCAATGAGACAGAGATGGGTACGTGTGGTCATCACTGCCAACACTGGGCACGGACTGCCTTTCCCAGGGTGGAAAAGCTGGGATGGAAGGAGATGGGACTTGCCCCACCCTCCAGCTCAGCATCCCCTACCTGGACTGTGCCCCTGTGCAGATCCCTACTGATACGCAGTGGTCTGGTGGCTAGGAAAAAGCACTTATCTCCCCCAGATCTTACCTGATCCCCAGGAGCTCCCATACTGAGGAGGCAGCCAGAATAAACCAGAGCCCTGGGAGGAAGTGAGCTGTGCTTGTGGAGGGGAGGGAATTCCCACCACCATCCCAAACCCCTTATCTGGGAAACAGGAAGGTCAATGAGAATCAAGCTCTGGACATCAGCAAGCACCAGTGTGAGCATGCTGCTGCCCGGGGGTGATGGGTGCCTGCCTGCAGCACTGCCCAGCCCACTCCAGGGAAGCCTTCACAGTCTCCCTTTGTTTGCCTCAACCTAATGCACTGCTCCTTCAGCTGCAGCCTGGCCAGGAGAGCACAAACATGAACGTTATTAGGACACAAATCCACTCGTGAGTGGCTGGCAGCTTGCTCTGGAGTGGGGTCCGGATGGGATATGGATGTTGGGGCTGGCAGGGAAAGTGGCTGTGCCCTAAAGAACAGCTCCTGTTCTCCAGAGCCGCAGGTTGGGTTTACAACCCATCAACCCCTGTTGGCTGGAGCTGGAGCTGTCAGTAGCCTCCGGGCAGGGCAGGTCGAAAAAGGCTCACTGAGATAGTCTTTATAAGGTAGAAGGGGGGAAGTTGGGCTGTCTAAAGCTGTGATTTCTTTTTCTGCTTTGGCACAGAATGTGTTTGTTCTCAGTGGGAAAAAAAAAAAAAACAAACACAAAAACACAAAATAAACCAAAACATACTCCAAAGCTAAACGAAAACATGAAGAAGTGTTCTCATTAAAAAATTGGGAATGCTGAAGACCCAAATCTTTCCAGCCAAAAATACCCAGCTCAGGCCAAAAAGCTTTCCATTTCTCATTGAAACGAGTCTTTAGAGAGAAAAGAGATGAAGCTTTCTGCAGGAAGCCCCAGCATCTTCTAATCTGGCTTTTGAATGTTTGCTTGATGCTTCTAGCTGTGTCTCAGGTTCAGGATTTAAATCTCTTCCAGCAGACATCTGAGAGCTGAAAGAGTTCTCTTGCAGAATTTGCTCTTATTGCTGCTTCAGCCCCAGCTGAAGCCCCGGTCACCCTGATGGCCATGGCAGGAGAAGAGGAAGCATAAAAAAATCTCAATTTGTGGAGCACAGAGTGAAATTGATTCCTGTTTTACTGTTCTCACCTTTCCAACATTCACTGGGATGTTGTGTGCATGGGTTAAGTTCTGCCTGTCCCTGAGCACCACTGGGGTGAGGGCGGAGGATGGGAGCAGGGACGGACTGATTTACAGGCACTACATCTAGCGCCATACCTGGGAATTTATGCAGCTCTGCCCTTACATGGGTGATGAGCAAGTTTTCTGCGGTTATTAGAGTGGATGCAGCACAAGTTTTAAGTGATAAAACCTGAAATAATTTGAAGCCATTCTCAGCAGTGAGGACTTCCTGTCCTCCCTAGGAGGACGGGAACACCAGGGAGAAGTGATGGCAAGGAACATGGTGGTAAGAAAAGTCCTTTCAAGGGATTGGTTTGAGAGAGGGAGGAGCAGGAGGAGTTTGGCGAGAGCAGGAGCTGAGGAAGCAGGAGCAGCAGGAAGAGGCTGAAAAGAAGGAGCTGTGTGGTCCCAGCCATCCCACCCTTAACCCAGTACCTTTGCAGGCCTTGCGGTGGGAGATGGGCTTGCTGAGGTCTCGGTAGAAGCCCTCCTTGCAGTAATGGCAGTGCCTCCCAGCAGTGTTGTGCCGGCAGTTGAGGCACACGCCGCCGCTCTTGCGCCCGGACAGCTTGTAGAGCTCCATGTTGAAGCGGCACCGCCGGGCGTGCAGGTTGCAGTTGCAGGCTGAGAGAGGTGAAGAGAGGAGGCCATCAGCATCTGCACCGACCACGGAGGTGCCAACCCAGGAGAGGCCCTGTGGGGCTGGGCACACTCGGAGTCCTACTGGGATGTCAAAGGATGGGGTGCGCTGGTGGCACCTCTGGCTATGGGAAGCCAACTGATAACCTACATCCCTCCTCAGCCAGTTCTGTGAGATGAGTCCAGCTTTTCGAAGGGGAAGATGAGGTTGCTGAGACCTCGTTTCACCATCATGACTTGTGACAAATATGCCTTTTGCCTCTCCCCATTCTTACTGTGGATTAAAAGCTGGGTGCAGGCAGAGCTGTGAGGGCAGAGAGCTGATCTGTGATTAGGAAATGGCAATGCACAAGACCCCAGCTGCTCCTCCAGCTTTGGGGCAAGTGCTTTGTCCCATGCAAGCGCTGCTTATCTCCCTTCTCATCTGCTCTTGCACTGTGGTGCTTGACAGAATCACAGATGCATGGAATGGTTTGGGTTGGAATGGACCTTAAAGCTCATCCAGTTCCAACCCCCCGCTATGGGCAGGGATACCTTCCACTAGAGCAGGTTGCTGCAAGCCCCATCCAACCTGGCCTTGAACACTTCCATCATGCTTCTGTTGGTACAATCCCCTTGAAACAGCTGCGAAACCCCCTCGTCCCAGACGTTCCCAGTATTCCCACTCTCACCAGTCCTGACACACGTGTTCTGAACCCCAAATATGATTTCAAACCCTTCCTAGGTAATTTCTTCCCTGTCTTTCTTTCCCGTGCTTGGTACACATAGCACAGGGTTCTGTTACATGTCCACATCCCTGAACAGGCCAATAAAGCCTCACCTCTGGCTCTACATCTCTCACCCCACCACTGGGACAGGGCCAGCCTGACACCCAGTTTGTCAAACACCAAAAAGTCCCTGTCTGCTTTGATTGCATGTGCTGTCACTGAACCTGCCTGGAGAGTCCCCACCATATGCAACCTAATGTCAACACAAGGACTATTTTAACATGGGGCCTTTGCAAAGGACAGGACTTCAAAAGCTTGACCGCTCGCCTGCCTCTCTCCAGAGCTGTCACTGAAACATCAAGAGGCAGAGGCTGGGGCTCTGTGCTTTGCTGAGAATTTTATAGCTTGTTTTCTTTTCCCTTTGCTTTTATTTGCTCTTCACCCCTGAACAATGCATCTGTGCAATGCCAACCTCAGCTGGGCCTCTTCGGCTCAGCAAGAAGGTGTCATGGCTCTGGGTTTTTCACCTTCCTTTAGAGTACAGACATCTTAATCCCTCATTCCTTCCTGTTTACCTTATGGTGCTTGCCCAAGACAAAGACATGTTATATTTGCTTAATTATCAAATTTCAGACCAGAAAATTACAATGCTCTTCCGGATTATTTATCAGGAACAATCCCCAGCTAACTCATGACATGAAAGCAAAAGGGAGAGCAAAATCCCCTGGGCATGTCTGACCAGCAGGATGGAGACAGCTCTCTCTGTGCTTTGCTACCTGAATTCCTCTGGCTTACACAGTGAGGCCCAATCACATCCCCGCCAAATGCTGGCAGAGCAGGAGAAGCAGCCACCAACATGCTAATGGTGAGGAGAGAGGCCCGGGAGTGGTTTGCCAGCCATGAGAAAGTGATATTCCTGACAGTGAGCAGGGTCAGGACTTGGCGCTGTGCTTTGGCTTGCCTTAGATGAGCCCACCAGCCTGTGGGTGCACTCATCATCTCCCAGAGCAGGAGTGAACCATCAAAGAGACCAGAGACACAGCTCCTTCTTGCAGAGGGAATTACTGCAGTTTAGACCTGGACACATTTGCTGATGCTGCAAATGTACTTAAATACCCTGTTTGCAGCTAAAAGAAGTGCAGGAGCCTGCACAAGGTGCTTTCTGCTTCCCCCCTTGTACGTTCTTTCCCTTCCATCTCACTCTGAGGAAAAGCACATTTTGCTTTGTCAGGAGTGCTCAGCTATGCTCTCCTTTTCTCATGGCATGCCAAGCAGCCCCTGTCACCACGATGGCTGCTCTGCAGACATTGTTGTACAGAACATAGAATTATAGAATGACAGACTGATTTGGATTGAAGGGACCTTAAAACTCCTTCAGCTCCAACCCCTGCCACGGGCAGGGACACCTTCCACCACAGCAGGTTGCTCCAAGCCCCTGTGTCCAACCTGGCCTTGAACACTGCAGGGATGGGGCAGCCACAGCTTCCCTGGGCACCCTGTACCAGCGCCTCAGCACCCTCATAGGGAAGAGCTTCTGCCCAAGAGCTCATCCCAGTCTCCCCTCTGTCATTTTAATAGGGGATCGGAGGTGATTCTTGCCTTACAGAACACGAGCTGAGCTTTTGGAAAGGAGGTGGCATTTTTGGAGTCCCAATCCTTGTTTTACAGAAAGGCCTCAGGTCTGAGTGATGGCTCCCTACAGAGCCTTCCCTGAGGCATGGACCAGCTGAGAGGTGCATCAGGCCTGCAACATGAAGGATGCACTCTTGGATGCAGCTAACCACCAAGGCAGCACCTAGCTTGGCCTCAGGGCTCAGCTCAAGCAGAGGAAAGGAAGATTTAAGTCCCTCAGCCTGAGGGTCTGTCATCTCTGCTGTAGCCTGTGACCGCATCTCCATCATTCAAAACCTCAAGGCTCACTAGCAGCTCTGCTTTTGGTGCTGCAAACCACAGGATTTAGTCCCTGTTGACCAACATGAGAAGGCATTTCTCCAGAGGATGGCATGGCCTCACAGAAGACCTCATTATTCCTTAAATCCAGTAGAAATGCATGTTTTCCAAATAGCATGAAAGCTCACTTCCTCCTAAAACTCCTTTTTTAGGAGTGCTGGACTTGATACTTGAGTGTTTTGCAAGACTGCATTGGCAAATCCCTTTTTAACATTCAAAGCTGAGCCCACCCGAAGAGCGAGTGAAAATCTTCGCATTTCCCTGGGCTGCTTGATAAGCAGAAATGCTTTTGCAAAGCCAGGAAAGCAAAACTCCTGGGGTTTTCTCAAGATCTTTGCAAATACTTCCACTGGTCCCACCAGGCCCAAGCTGCGCAGGAATGTGGAGGAGTAAGCGTAGTGTGCAGAGCTGCCTGCAGCCCTGCTCCCAGGACCCATTTTACATTGATCTTCCAGGGATGAGAAAATTCAGTGTCTGGAGAAGGGAAGAAGCTGAACCTCGCAACAAGCTGCATGTTGCTCCCCAAAACAGCTGTCCCTGTCCTCACCCAGGGAAGAGGACCTCATTTGTGCAGCCTCAAGAGCAAGTGAGTGAGCTGGGAGAAAGCATAGGCTGGTAGAGCCCCTCTCCATAGCCAGCATCCCTGCAATTGGCTTCCCTGTGAGCTCCCTACAAGCACCCTGGGCAACCAGGCAGTGATGGCCACTTCTCCACTGTAACTGCTCAGATTTGTTTGGCTCTGTTAGCTTAGCCTGGGCTCTGTCCATTCCTTCCAGCTGCACTCCCACAGCTCTGAGGACAAACGCTGGGCAAAAACTGCCTCCTAACCCCATCATAAGGTGCTTTTCCATCATTCACCCCCTCCTAATCTACCTGTTTGTGCATATAGAAGGTGCCAAACCAGCCAAGGAGAGTGGGTTAGTTGAAATTACTGTCTCCTGAGCTCACCCTGAGTGCCTGGGTGCTGAGTGGCCAAGTGCTGTGCACTGCTGGCTACCAGCCAGGGCTTGCTAGCAGTTCAGTCTGTAGCCTGATGTGTTTGCAGATGCCCAGTGGGAGAGGCTTGGTCCAACCGAAGGAAAATAGCCATCGTATTTTTTCCTAACAATAGGACATAGGAACGAAAGAATTAAGGCAATGAATTTAATGTCCCATCTTGGCGTCAGAAAGTCCTTACTGGGGACGATGATGGTATACATCATGATGGGATCCATCATGCTGGTCCTGCCCCCTCAGAGGAAACCAGCAGTGGGGGCCTAAAGAAACTTATGCGGACAATGCCTGGTCACAACACTGTTGCCCAGAGCTGGCCATTAGGACCGTCTGGGACCCATCAGCAGGTCGTGATGCTTTTGGATCCCAGCTCCAGCTCTACATGCAGTGCTGGTGCCGCAGGCAGGGTGTGTGGCTCTCCCGGCCACGTTTCCCTGGACAGAGGAGCTCAGGAAATGCAGCTCCCGCCCACCCTCTGCCTTGCCCAGTGATTAATCCCCTGCTGTGCTAAAGCATTTTGCCTCCTTCCTAACATGATTTTGCCTGGCTTTAATTTCCAACCATTGCTTCTTGGTTTGAATTTCTCTGCCACAGTAAGTGGCTCTTTAGCAACCCATCTTTTCTTTCTATGAATGCCTTAGCCAGCTGCAATAAAAATCACCTCACAGTATTGGCATCACCTACGCTCTCCACGCTTTCCTATTCGGCCAATAGAGAGGACACTCCTGCATGGGCTGCAGCTCCAGCTATGGGAAGAATATGTGCCAGGTACTGAGATCTCTCTGATAAAGGGTTTTGGCTCCAAATGCACAGATAAACCTGGTGCTGCTGTCTCCTGCACTCTTCTCTTATTTGCCAAGGACCTCACAAGCCTTTTGTTCGCTGACTTTATTGCAGACAGATGTACAGAGCTTCATCAAACAATCTGTACCTAGGCCACCAGGCCATGATATAAATAACCAGATATCACTTAAATGCAGATGTTTAGGAACCTGGAGAAGGCTGGGGCGGAAAAGAGGAAAGCTGTGGATTCAAGATGGGTGAAATAAAACACAGCAGAAGCATCTCCACATTAAAAACTGTGACTTGGTCAAATGAATCTGTTGAAGAAGGTCCAGGCAGGCAGGATTTTCCATTTGGGAAAACTAATGGAGATATGTGAATGGGAGGTGCTGGAGCTGTGTGGTGGGAACTGTAGTTGTGGTCTTTTGTGCTGCTGTCGTGTCCCCCAGGCCTCACGTCCCAGTGCCCTGCGTCTCCCAGGACACATTCCTCTCCGTGGTTTTCATTCAGCAATGACAATGCTGCCTTTTCAAAAGACACCACCCTTCCAAAACTTATATTTTGGCAATTTTCAAAATGCAAATTGCTTTTTAAAGAAACAAAAACCCCAAAACATTCTGTTTCAATTTTTGCAAACAATAATTCAGGGGAGGGGGGAAGGCAAAGAGGAGGATAGAAGAAGCCAGAGGCTGAAAGAGATCTCTAAATTTGACTTGAATTTATGAGGAATCTCAGTCTCTTTAAAACTGCCCTTTTCTCAGATAATTTTTTTTTTTGTCAGGGAATTGCTAGTTCAGCCTGAGCCATTATTTCCCTTCTGCCTGAGCAAGCCTCAAGTGCATCTTCCCAGCTGCTGAGAGGGGCACCCTGCCTATGCCCATCTGGGAAAAGGCTTTGCTCCCAGGGGAGCAAAATATCCTCAGGGATGGTATTTGTGAGGGCCATATTGGTTAAGGAAACAGATACCCTTAAATCACAGAGAGAGGATAACGGAGATGAGCAGTCAGAGCCAGCGGAGACCTGTTTGCTTGCTGGACTGACAGGTGAAGAGAAAGCCCCGAAGGAGACAGCAGAAGGGTGTCCCAGGTCCCCATCAGCATCTCGTTCCTTCACACTGGCTGGTTTGAGGTTTGGGATCAGCTGACACTAGCCTAGAGCTGCTGCATGCTGCTGGCCACCTTGGGTCCCACATGGGCAGCCAAGACTATGCCCAGTGAGTGATACTGGGCAGTGCAGCCCTGCAGGGATGTCCCCTGGGGGCCATGGACACTGCCCCAGCTGGGGAGATTCCTTTGTGTGCGTTGATGAGTCTGGGTAAGGATCAGAGTTGAAATGGGTTTGGTTTGCTCAAGCTAACCCACTGAAGGGGAAAGCCACCCTGGTGCTGTGGTTGCGAGGGGGTGTGCAGGGTCTGCGCCAGGGCCCAGGTTTTCCTGACAGTCAGAGCAAAAAGATGGAGGAAACAAAATACACAGAAAACAGCACAAAATAGGCAGCTGCATCTGCCATTGTCCATGAAACCAGAGCCACAAACCTGACTGCAGCAAAAGCACATGTACACTGGGAGGGGAGGAAAGGAAAGCCCCATTCTTGCTGATGCATCCCAGAGACCTCCCACTGCTGGAGCTGAAGGCTTCCTGGGCAGCCCCTCTCACTCTGACCTGCTTCCCATGAGGCCAAATGGTTCTCACCCCTCTCCACACACAAGAAACTCCCCTGAAAGCAAGGAAAGGCCAAACTCAAATGGAGGTGAAGAAAGAGAGAGGGATCCTAGGAGACACACTTGGAAAATCCTCCTGGTGGCACAAAAAAGGGGGTTGGGAAAAAGAGGCGTTTCCATGTATGAAAAACCTGAGGAATGGCAATTATGCAGAAAAGCTCTGGACAAGGTGGCTTCAGAGTGACACCAGACATCCCTGTGGGTACTGCACACCTCAAGTGCCCTTCATGTCCCACTTCTTTCAGTTCCCAAACCCCTGCATGCCCAAGGGACTGGAGATGTCCCCATGTCAACACTGGTCCAGTGAAGTATAACAATGCTCTGCAATGCTGAAGCCCAAGTTGGTAATGGCAGCATTTACACCTGCCTGAGATTTCCAATGGTAAGATCCTTGCTTTCTTTCACATCAAAAAATGCCAAACTGCCCGTTTGGGCTGAAATGTCTGGGAGTGAGTGTCCGTGTCAGGCTGAATGCTTCTAGAAAAGTTCCTGCTCAAATGATTCAGCTCTTAATGAGAAACAAGGCTTGTGAAAAATAGTTCTGTGCCAATGTTAACAAATCTGGGGATTACTTCCCTTAAAGAAAATCTATTGCTCTTGTATCTGAAGCCAAGGCTTAAAAAGAAAAACATTGCTCCCTGGTAGGGATATGTCTTTTTGTCTCTCTTAAGAAGAACCGCTCAAGTTTGGCCAAGTTTCTAAGTTATTGAAAATCGGGGATATGTTTGGTTGCAGCTGGTGAAGTTCTGCAGCTAAATTCCCCAAAGATCTGATTTTCACGGACCAAATCTAGCTCAACACCACAGCTGTGGAGACAGGACAGTTGATGCCTGGCCTGATGTGGTCTCTCAGGTGCTGAGTGTGGCAATGCTGACAGCCAGTGCTCTTTCTGGCCGTCAGTAGGAGGTTCACCTCTGTACATCAGATTTCCCCAGTGGACCCTTTCCCTGCCATGGTCTTCAGCAAACCATCAGCAGGAAGGGTGAACTTGCAGCAAATGCAAGGAGCGGGTAGGAGAAGCAAATGTAAAACAGCAGAGCTTGATGGATACATCCCCTTCCACATTTATTAATTCCAGACTGCACTGGAGCACCAAAATCTCACTAGGTATTCCCTGTCTGTCCACATGGGATTTCTGACCCTGCAGGGAGCATCAGAGGAGCAAGAGCAAGACTTACTCCTGGGAGATTTACAGCTCTGAGATGTTCATTATGAGACAGATTTTAACAGTCTCTGAGCAGTGGTGATCTCTCCGTTGCTCACAGGCACACGTGGCAAACAGCTGCTTGGGTCCCACTGATTTCTGTATTCCTGTCTTGAGCCATCGAAGGCATATCCAGTGACCTGTGATGGCTCCTTGGAAGCCCCCAGGCAGCTGACCGGCAATGAAGATAGATGGGAAACCTGTGGGCTTGTTTGCATTGAAATGCTGAGATTTGTGACAGCCTCTCATCCAAGGCATTTTATCCCAAGACAAAAGCAGTCTTACTCAATACAGGATGAAAATCACAAAGCAAGCCTAGCCCCTGGTGCAGCACACGTGGTTGTACTCAAAGTGCCTGGAGATGTGCTGTAAATCACCCTTGTTTCCTCCAGCGGGCTGGGAAGGCACATGGGTTGCTCTTCAGTGCAGACTCAAGTCTTCTTCCATTTGGAGTCCCTCTGAAAACTGTCTGGAGATGAGGGGTTCAGCCTCGTAGTCTACATCATGAGCCTGCCCCAAGGACTCCGAGGGTGAGGTGAAACCTCACCTGGGGGTTGATCAGTATCTGGGAAGAACACAGGCAGAGCATGTACCAGGCTCCCCCTCTGAGGCACCAGCACAGCCCATGGATCAATGGTGCTCACAGGCAAATCCTGGGCAATATAGGAAGAGCTCCCTTTTCTTTAGGAGATGTGGGATTTGATCAGACTTCCTTTGCAAATCAGGTTGTGCAGGAAGTTCGCAGTTAAGCTTCAGCCTGGGAAGAGCTAAGTGCTTCATTTCTTTGAGGAAGAAAAAGTCGGGAAGTGAACTCTTTATTTCAGCCCTGGAGATTATACCAGGCTGTCATCAGCTTGCTTTATTCAATTGCACCATCCAAATCCAGCCTCCTAGAGTTGTAAATACTTTGAAATGAGTTGTTTGTATCCGGTAATTCATCCAGATGCCATTGGAAGGCAGGAGCTAAGGGCAGAGCTCACCCGACAACCAGAGGCCCCCTCTGACCACCCCGCCAAGCTCCGAGGTGTGAGTTAAGTGTCGATGTTTGTTTAGAGTCTGAGGGGAATCCACTTGGGAACAATTCATCCACTTAGGCTCTGGCCTTGTGGTTTCCCTCTTATCTGGTACAGATCTCAGCAGCAGCTTTCCTCCAACTGCCGAAGGGCTTGTACTTCAAGACCTTTCTCCTTTCTATCCCACGGCATGATGCTTACCTTCTACCTGCCCAGTATGCTAACCTCAGTGAGTTATGAACCGCAGCATGTTGAACAGATGCTTTTCAAGATGCCAAAAGCAGCACCCCAGACCCAAGTGTTTGGTCTCATCAATACTTTTATGCCTCCATAAAAACCAGAGCTCCGCAGCTAGATAGGAGGGCACACGGTGATGGGAATCCAAGCGCTGCAAACCTCGAAGTGATGCTCCATCATCAGCCCAGGACAGGAGCCAGCACACCCAGTGCACACCCACTGCACAGGCCGTCACTGCCCCAGTCTAGCACATGTTCCTGTATGTTTTGCTATATTTCTGATACAGGAGTCTATCAGCCACTTGAGGGTTAATGCCAGAGCAGAAACGGATATTGAAAGAACTTTCACATTCAGAGCAAAGGTTGCTCACAATGCAAAAGGCCTGATAATGCAATGAACCAGCAAAGAGTCATGAGGTTTTAAATACTGTATTAGAACTGCTCAGCCTAAAAGGACAAGGGGTATAAACAGCCTTAACTCTGCTTCCATACTGCACCAAATAGCTAGGAAACTTGGCCTTGGTGACCTGACACCCAATGAGTGGAAGCAATGTAGAACGGTTTCAAACTCACTCAGTCTGTGATTCCTCCAGGGCAGACCCAGCTTAAAACGACTGGGTACTCATGTGTCAGTGCCCCTCTGGTTGTGCTAATTCAAGCTGTGAGGTCGGGCTGTTTAAAACAAACAAAGCATGTTCAGGAACAAGTTGTGTTCTTAACCCTCGATCATTTCCCAATCTTGTCTGGAGAAGGGCCAGAGAAATTGTTAAACTGGCCCCAGCCAGACCTGCTATGGGCTGCCACCAGAGCCCATCATGAAACTGCATAACCCATGGACACTCATCTCCTCACAAACCCAGCAGCATCTGCTCTGAGGTGACACGGAGTCCAGGTCCTTGTGCTGTTGCACCATAAATACTACTCTGACGACCACCTCCCACAGGATTTCCCTTTGGAAGCCATGAGCATTTTTTCTCTTTTGCTGGACATTGGTTTGATGCTGCCTTCCCTCTCTGCCAGAATCACATTGCATATCTCCCCAGGTAGTGCCAGTGGCTGCACCTGTGTATTGACAACCTCAGACCCCTCCAGCTCTGTGCCAGCAAGGAAAAAGGGGCCCTTGCCCAGAAGACAGCATCATTCCTGGAGCCAGGAAAGGATGCTGCCACTAGTGACCCACAGAGCTGCTGTGTTACAGTGTGGACAAAAGCCCTAGAGAGAAAGCCTCTCCAAGGGGATGGTCCTGCCAGTGCCTGCAGATGCTGCTCCAGCCCCGGGAGATGGAGCATGGGGTGGCTTCGGAAGAGGTTGCTGTGGCCTCCTCCCCTTGCCCATGAATTACAAACCTCAGCCTGGCCACTTGACATGCCAGACAGTAACACAAGCTTGACAGATGATGGCTCTTGGGAAGGGTTTTGGTTTGTCTCTGAGGCCGAGCTGGCTCAGGGGAGCAGTTGGCAGCTCAGCGCGTTCATTCCCACCCTGCAGAGCGAGGCCAAGCATTCGTGCTGCTGCAGAGGGGTTGGCCATGAGGGCAATAGCCTGTGCTGAGCCTCTTCTGCTCTGCAGCTCCTTCCCTGGTGAAGACATGCTCCCCAGAGCTCTTCTCACAGAGCTCCTGCCCAGCCTGCACGTCAGACCAGGAGGGGCAGAAAACTTGCCTCTGCTCGTGCTGTCCCCAACTGCAAAGACCTGGCTGTGTCAAAAAGGACACACAGGCAAGAGACCAGAGCCATGAGCAACTCCACACTGCTGGAGCTGAGACTGAGTCACCCATTTCTTGAGATTATTTTCCAACCTTGATATATGAACTAATGCATTTCAAAATTGATCCAAAAGAAGTGTGAGCAGCAGGTCGAAGGAGGTAATCTTGCCCCTCTACTCTGCTTTCATGAAGTCCCACTTGCAGCACTGTGTGCAGTGCTGGTGTCCTCAGCATGAAAAGGACATGGAGCTGTTGGAGCAAATCCAGAGGAGGCCATGAGGATGCTCAGGGGTTGGAGCACCTCCCATATGGAGACAAGCTGAGAAAGTTGGGGCTGTTCAGCCTGGAGAAGAGAAGGCTGCGTGGAGACCTCAGAGCAGCTTCCAGTGTCTAAAGGGGGTTACAAGGATGCTGGAGAGGGACCCTTTATCAGAGACTTGAGTGATAGGACAAGGGGTGATGGGTTCAAACTGAAATGGGTTGTCCAGGTTGGAGATAAGGCAGAAGCTCTTCCCTGTGAGGGTGCTGAGGCGCTGGCACAGGGTGCCCAGAGAAGCTGTGG
>JANRGW010049573.1:0-13249 GCA_024733675.1 Psilopsiagon aymara | reverse complement strand
GGGGGGAATTGAAATCTCATCCCTTTGAGCCTGTCTCTGAGTCACTGGAAATAGTGGCATTCAGATTTTTCAAGTCCTGCCAAAATCAGGAAAAAGTGAAAGATTATTTGCATAAATTGTATCCTGTGAGGTATGTAACCCAAAGAAACAGGCTCCTGCAGAAAGACTCGCTTGTATGATTAAAGTTTTGCAGATTCTTCTAACAGGGAGTGAATTCCATTTCTGAACACAAGAGCAAATTAACGAACCCACAAGTTTTGCACTAATGCTTTACAAGCAAGGCAATATCTTCTCAGAGAATGGAGATCTGTAATACTTGCAATGCAAATGGGGCTCTTCCCTTAATTCCAGATGGCCCTAATCCAGATTTCCATGCATGAACTGGAGTAGAAGGAAGAGCTTTACCATGACCTATAGAAGCTTATTTCATCTGTTGGCCAGTACACATTATATTTTCCTTTCTATGTTCCAGGCTGTTCAATGCAGTTTATAGATGCTAGAGACTTTTCTACACACATGTTGGCTAAAGTAGTGCCAATTCCGATGAACAATACAGACTCTAGCATAGCAATCAGCACTCATTAGCTTGTGAAAACTAAGCTACAGATAGAAATCATCAACAACAAAAATAAATGTTCTAACAGGAATGAAGAATAGAAGAGCCTTAATACATATCCACAGAGTCACAATCTAATATGTCAGCCCTGTGGTCTCTTTTGACCTGGAGTTAGAGAGTTTAGCTGAGCTACAGAAACATCATTAGTGTCCAGTGGTACAAATAATGAACATTTCCTGCACAACAGCCAATCCTCTCTTTTCAAGATTACAAAGGCTGTTTTCCTTGGTGCAGACATTTTATTGCCAACCACTACAAGACCTACGCAGGATACAGCCTCAGCTGTTGGCAGTAAGGGTTTAACAAATATGTGCATTTGTCGTTTTGCTGTCCCAATGCGCCTGATGGTGGAAGAAAACAAAGAGCAGTCTGACCGCTGTACACCGAGCATGGAATGACACTAATGCTGGACAACTTTATGGAGCACCTCCGGAAGATCTGGCTGACAACAGCACTGTATGATGCAGGAATGACCTCTGCAAAAGCTCAGGGTGTGGGGGAAGAAGAGGACAAAGGTGCCCCCTGACATCCCAGGGCTCCAACCATGCTTGCCCCACACTGGGCAAATCCATACCTGAGGTGATGACATTTAGCTCCATCTGCCACACAACTCTTAGCTTCAGTTTCCATGCACTCGGCCTGCTGCCAGTGCAAGCCTGGAGCACTGCCATGTGGGAAGGAGGAGCCCGTTACACTGTGAAAATCACTTTCGTATCTCCAGAAGCCAGCAGGGAAGAACATTAGCTGTATCTGTTCCATTCATTATTTCAAAAAACGTAAACATGAAAAAAGCTTAATACCCAGAATCCCTATTTTACAACTACTGCCATCTTAACACCCAATATAAGCCATTTTATCTAGGTTAAGGGTTAAATGCTGCAGTAAAAAAAAAAAAAAAAAAAAAATGCATAAAATACATATTTTTATTTAAAATATGTTAACATTAGAAAAACATCTCTTCATCTAAAAATAGTGTAACAAGACAGAAATGTCAAAAAACAGGGATGAAAAGGAAACAGCTTTTACTGATGTTTTGTTTCATGCTTTCATTTTCTTGCAGTCATGATGAGTAGAAACTCTCTTTGAAAAGGAAAACAAAGATTCTTAAATCATCACGCATCTCCATTAGCTGGGGCAATTGGAATACACTATCAGAAAATAATCTGGGATGTACATAAAATGTATAAAAGTTGTCATTGCCACAAGATAAGAGGGGAACAGTACAGGTGCAAAGCAGAATATTTAGGAATGTGGCAAAAAGGACTTTGGTGTTTGTCCTTTAATATATTCATCGTAATTAAACAAAAAAAAGGACTTGTATTTTGAATGTTGTAACTCAAGTGAGCCCAAGTCAAGCAGCTGCCCTATTAGCTCAGAACTCAAAGAGACAGGAGATGTGTACTTGGTGTCAAATGCTGCTGGCATTCCATCACCTTTATAAGTCTTAATTTACATATATGCACCTACTTGCACTTATAGGTGTGAAGGTCAATTATTGAAAGCATAATTAACATCTAACTGCCAAAAGCTATTAAGCTATTTAGGCAAAATCAAGATTTGAATAACAGAACATGATAACTAGATACTGTATTAAAGGATGAATAATAAAATTTAGGATTTGAAAAACTTGGGTCATTTAGAATATCCTCTGATCCAAGAAGAGAGAGTTTAATAAACTGAAAGTATTGGAAATGACTGCATTCTCTAGCATAACTAATTAGCATGGAAGGAGATTGAAGAAAAAGGTCTGCTAATTGTAGATATATAATGTATGTCTGCTTCTGAACAGCAAGGGAAGGAGTGGGGGAATGTTTAGAGGTAGCTTTTCAATACTTGCAAAGAGATGACCGAGAAAGCACAGCCAAGCTCTTTACTCAGATGCTTGGTGGAAGAAAAGGCAACAGTTATAAATTGAATTGGGAGAGGCTCCATCTGGACATAAACAACAAAAATTTACTGTGAAGATAATGCAAAACTGGAACAGGGTTTACAGAGAGGCTGTGAGATCGCAGTCTTTGGAGGTTTTCAGGATGTAACTGGATAACCCTGAGCAACCTGCCCTGATTTCAGTGTTGACCCTGCTTTGAAGAGTAGTTTGGGACAGAGACCTTACAAGGTCCTTTCCAGATTAGCACTTCTGTGACACATACGGTGATGGTGAAGACTAAAAACCATTCTGAAATTCTGATATTGAAAGAAAGTAAATTTATGCTACATGCCTGTCTTGAAAACCAGAGCACTAGCAGTATTTATAGTCACAACCTCTAAAACACTTCTCAGAAATGGTGAATGAGCTCTCTGCTGGAAAGAAGGAATAAAAAACCAAGGCCTATATCCAAGAAGCTGATCGAGGAGTAGGCATTTAGGCAAATTAATTCCCATATATTCATAATATAACTGCATTGTGTTTACTGACTTAAAAAATCCATATAACCAGTAAAAATGTTATAAAGTGAGAGAAAACATGAAGCTAATGAACAGTAAGTGATTAAATAAGCATTTTATTTTTTAAAGAAAAAAATTAATGCTGAATTTAGATGTGGATAGCTTTCCAACTCGAAGCCTGCTCCCAAATTCAAAATTACATTATCCATAAAATCTTGTTTCTGCAACTTTAGAAGAATATTTCAGCATCTTTCACTTACTAAGTAATCTCTCTCTGGCACATGGCACAGCTATTTCGGGCAACAGGATGTACTTGTGCTGGCAAATAAGGAACACCAGTTTTGTCTTAAACATAAAATTATATGAGGATGTCAGAAGTACAAAGGCTGATGCCACAAAAAATAAAGGGCATTGCTCATAAGCCATAGAAAGCAATGAATCACTACAGTTTTGTGTTCTCAGAACACAAAACATAATGGAGTAAATCGGAAGTCTGGATGAATCAAGTGGAGAGTTGGCTATTCCAGGTGGTTTCATTCAGTTGTTACCAGTCCAATGGTAACAACTTTGAGTCCAATGTCTCCTGGACTATTAGAATAGAAAAAGTAAAGATGCATCATTGTCCCTGGCAATTCTGAGGAAAAGGACAATATATACTTTTATCTACCAGGGATTCTAAACCTTTTATAGAGAACTTTGAGAGTAAAAACACTATTGGCAACAGCAGCAGTTGCACTTCTTAATGCAGCTCACACACAATGTTTTGTGCATTATAATCCATTCTACCGGGAAGACCTCATAGTCATAACTAAGAGATGCATTTTCTCTCCAAATAGCACTTTTTCAAGTAAGCAAAAGAAATTTTGTACATGTTTTGGTCAAAAAAAGATTATCTGAACAGCTGAACTGCTGAACTGGTCTGTGATTTTAATAGAGAAGTATGATTGATGGTTATTATGTTTCAGCCTTTCAAACTGGGGAAAAAAAAAAAGGCAGATTGACCTCTAAAATGAACACTTGAAAAATATATGGATAGTTAAAGCCATTAAAAACCTCATATATACACACTTTCCAGCAAAATTGAAAGTTTTTTATCTATTCTTATATCAATCCACTAACAAAATATTCTTGTATTGATTTTAAATTCTATGGTATTATGGCTGCAAATGATGTTCAGGTTAATGTAATAGGAACTTCATACGGGAATATAAAAACACTGCAGAGCAACCATGTGAAGGATCCCAAGAAATATATTGTTATAGCTGGTCCTTTGGAAACTTAGAAAATGAACATCATAGATAGAAACCAGAGATTTTCAGTTCAATGAAAATTAAAGAAAAATGTGTGTTTGCCCTAGATTTTATAGAAAACAGGTCTTTCTAAACCTGATTGCATTCTCTGTTGAGCTTACTGCTTTGGATGACAAAGACAACTGCCAAATGTAAAATATTCAGACTTCTGAAAGGCCATTACATGAGACACACATAGAAAATTAGCACTATTAAATAGCATTAAAGCCTAGATTTAACAGACAAAGAACGGACTAGACAATAAATATAAAAATTAGTCAACAGTGGTGTAACATGATTTGAATGAATCTCTCTAATGTAGAATTGTAGCTACAGCAGCAAGTCTTGCACTACTGAACCATTTCAATAAATGGCTTGAAATGTATAAAAGTGCTTCTGATGAAAATTTTGGATGACATAAGGATGGGCACAGTTGAGAATACTGAAGACAGAGCTGTAGAGGTTCATTTTCCCAGAAGAGATAGGATTCAAGTGACCAAATAAACCTTCCTGCTTGGCAGGTACCTGAGCTAGTTCCCTCACTGTAAGAGCCACTTACTTTTTGTAGTCAAAGGAGAGAAATGGGCACTTTCAGGTGCCTGTGGCCTATGATAGTTCAGATCAGCAACACCCTAATCTCCATTGATCCTAAAGAAAACACAGGCTGACTCATGACATTGTAAAATTTCCAAATTAATTGAAAGGATGCATTTCAACATTCAATAAGGAATCTGGAGAGGGACATCAGGTACTAATTCCAGTAGGACAAGAGGTAATGGGTTTGAGCTTAAACAGGGGAAGTTCAGGTTAGATATAAGGAAGAAGTCTTCCCTGTGAGAATGGTGAGACACTGGAACAAGTTGCCCAGAGAAGCTGTGGCTGCCCCATCCCTGGCAGTGTTCAAGGCCAAATTGGACTGGGATTTGAGCAACCTGGTCTAGTGGAACATTGTCCCTTCCCATAGCAATGGCATGACTCTAGATTATTTTTAAATGTCCCTTTCAACCCAACTCATTCCATGATTCTATGCTTATCTTGGGAAAAAAAAAACTTAATCCCCTGATATGCATTTGAAAAGCAATCGGCCCAATTAGTAGCAAAGGGCAATACAGAGCCAATTGTATTTCAGTACAGTGCACCATAACTCCAACACAGGGATACTGCATAAAGTTACACTGCCTACATTTAAATAAGGACATTGTAAAACAAGACATAAAGAAAGAGAATAAAAAAAATTATTCAGAAGATGGGGAAACATTTCCTTCCAGTGAAAAAAAAAAGCTGTTTAACTTTCCGCCTGGTGACTGAGAAGTGATTTGAATGAAGTGTTTAATATACTAGAAAAAGGCATAACAAGAACCACTGACTGTAAACTGTTGCCAGACAGCTTTACACTGGAAACGTGGTACAGGCTAATAATGGGGAAAGCAACCATCAAAACAAACCGTCCAAGGAAGTGATGGCTTCTCTGTTAAGTGATATATTTTAAGACTGGAGGCCCTGCAGGGAGATAGAAGTCTTTGAAATACAAATGTTTCTCAGCCCAGTGCAAGTTAAAGCTTAAGGAAATGTGACTAAATCTAATCTGTCTCTGAGCACCCTCCTACCTCCTGGTCTTAAGCTCCCTGAGTCTTGTTTCCTGTGGATTCATGAGTGGAGAACAAGAATCAGGCAAGTACATATGTACTGCCTGTGTTTCACTTCTGCCACAAGATCTACAGGCACCAAGTACCTGACTTTACATGTGAATACATTTCTTTCCAAAAATATTTAAACAGGCCCTCCGACAAACTGGTGCTTTAGCAGCACGTGCTAAAGCAGGAAGAGATCAAAAGCAGAACGAAAAGCTGCAATGAAGTACAGAGATGGGTATACAAGCAGTGTTAGGTTATGTGATTCTCTACACAAAGGAGCACCTGAAACAGTGACAAGTGGGAAAACCCCTGCGTTTGCATCTGAGCAAACCTGTTAGACCATCAGACCAGGAAGATTTGCAAGAACTGCCATGGAGACAGCAGGAGCCTTTCACTCCAGCCATCAGTACTACACTGGCATTGGATGTGATGTTAAGGACAGCATCATAATGCTGGACAATAGCATTGCTGAAAGGAAATGAACAGCATTTTCTGAAAGGTTTGTCATTTTAATGCCAGGGCCCTGGGTAATACTGATTTAAAATTTAAATTTCATCAGTTCATTTTCCTGGCACTTTCACTTATTTTATTTCTTCCTGTGAGTTACATCCACTGTTCAAATAGCTGTTTGATTCTGTCTCAGAGAGGTGTCAGATGCATTTCAATGCCTGGAAAAGTTTTCTATATATACTTATGTCTCTCTAAGTTCTTACAATGATGACATTACCTGTTAGTATGCATTAACTTACAGAGACAGAGGGATATTTAAATTACATTGTTATCTTCTAGGAGATAGCTAGGCAAAAAGAGATGTGATCTAAATTCCACATAATATTAAAATTTTTCATTTTAATGGAAATGATAACAAAAGTCAATGTATAAGATTAATTGCATACTTATGTATCTTTCTATGTTGATTCTTTTCTGTTGTGTATTCATTACAAAGATTGGCTAATGGGAATCCTGAAATGTAAATACAAAGAGTTATGCTATTTCTGTGGATATCAAAAAGGAAAGACTGCAAAGGCAGGAGGATGAATATAAAGACTGAGTTCATGGCTCTCCAGTCTGTGCTTCCAAAGATAAGCCATTTCAAGAGGAAAACTCAACACCCTTTACCCCAGCTGATGCCAATACCCACTCTGTTACCCAAAACACACATTCCTCTGCACTGACTGCCTGAGATACTCACTAAGAGGACAGGAACCAGTTTCTTCATTTGTAGCTTATCAAGTCTCATTAGAAAGAGAGGTGTTTTTCTACTGATTCTTAGAAAATCATTCCTTCGGACTGCATGTAGATAACGCGTCTCAGGATGCCATAAAGAATGTGTTGGTTCATAGCATGAAACCTCAGAATTATATGCAGGTAATATATATATATATTATGCATATAATCCTTACTGTTACAGGATCTGAAATGATAACAATAATAGGCAATATGCTTTACAAATAATACTGCTTTTAAAGCACTCTGGCCATTAAATCTAAAATCAGCAAATTTAAAAAGCATGCTTAAGAAAAAAGGTCACATTAATTTTATGAACAAATAAATGGCTCTAAAGGAAAGAAAAGTATGGCAATAGGATAAGAAAGAAGAACGTTATAATATATTTTATATGGAGAAAAAAAAAGGCAAAGAAAAAAATAAGTGCTGTAAAGAATGCAGATCAGGAAAAGCATGAGATAAAAAGGAGGTGATTACAGAAGATGCACTATACCATCTGGATAATGTTTGACATCAGCAAAAGCAAACAAGAATCTGAAGGAATACATGTTCCCAATTATAATTATACATAATATATCATAGCTAGTATAATGAAGGCTTCTGCAGTTAAGGTTGGTTTCTAATTTTCATGCTATTCCCCACTTTTCCAGTTACTTGTAACATTTTATTTCCTTTTGGTAGCACTATGTCCTTTCTCAGAATGACAGAATGGTTTGTGTTGGAAGTGACTTTAACGCTCATACAGTTTCAGCCCTCTGCCACGGGCAGGGATGCCTTCAGCTACAGCAGGTTGCTCCAAGCCCCTGTGTCCAACCTGGCCTTGAACACTGCCAGGGATGGGGCAGCCACAGCTTCTCTGGGCACCTGTGCCAGTGCCTCAGCACCCTCACACGGAAGAACTTCTGCCTAAGAGCTCATCCCAGTCTCCCTTCTGTCAGTTTAAAGTGATTTCCCCTTGTCCTGTCCCTTGTAAAAAGTCCTTCTCCAGACTTCTTATAGCCCCTTCAGGCACTGGAAGCTGCTCTAAGGTCTGTCCCAGAGACTTCTCCAGGCTGAACCAGCCCAAATCTCTCAGCCTCTCTCCGGAGCAAAGCTGCTCCATCCCTCTGATCGTCTTTGTGGCCTTCTCCAGACTTGCTCCAAGAGGTCTTATGTTGGGGGCCCCAGAGTTGAACACAGGACTGCGAGGGGGGGTCTCACAAGAGTGGAGTTCAGAGGGAGAATCACCTCTCTGAATCTGCTGATCACACTTCTTGTGATGCAGATCTTTCTCTCTGACTACCATATTAGAAAGCTCCTCTCACTAGTGTCTCCTGAAAGTGTTTCTCACAAATAAAAGATGATATCAGAAATACCACTGAAATAAAGAGGACATACCAAATGAAAAGACATTTTGTCCATTTCCACTGATATTTTCAGGGTATCAGACTCAATATATGGATTCCTTTTGGACCATGGAATAAGTGCATATAAATTATGCTAAATTATGAGGCAATTTGGTTTTAATAATTGCCACAGTTGTTTCTGAGTAATAAGTGTCTGAGCAGCCCCATTTTTTCTGGCAGAGGCACTGAAAGGTGAATCCAGTATTTCACCCTGAGACGACCAATGGCCTAGACAGGCTGAAGGCTGGGTGGAACTTCCTGTTAGAAAATATCTTGTCCATGAAAATAATCTGGAAAGGTTAAACACTTTATCCCTATGTCTTGGAATAGGGAATCAAATGTAATTTTGGGTACATTATACAAATTGGTCTAGACACTAGACTGAGAAACTGCATTTTTAATTTATTCTTGAGTCCTCACTAATATGAATATTAAATAATTTCTCTTTTTCAGTTTATCCAATACATACAACAGCAATAAATTGGAAATACTTTAATTGACTTTCCTTTGGGGAATTGCTACTGTGGTTTTTTTATGAACTACTTCACTATGCGCAGACACTATTCACAAAATGAAGTGATGCATTTTGAGCTCTTCCCAGGATTACATAGAAATAGTGAGTCTGGGTGACATTTTGTAGTTGATCAAAATCTCACTCAAAGGACAGAATGACACAAACAGCAAGAAGAAATTTTCCATTAGCTGCTTATGACACAGTGCTGAGCTTCTTTGATATCTCCTAAATGTAGACACTAAGGTGAATGTTGCTCCTTGAACATTTTAATGCATATTAAATGTGTATTCTGTGACAAATTTGGACACCATCCCCACTTCCACCCCCCAAATTTTATAGTATATGCAAGGGTGTCGAACAATATAAGAATACGCTGGTAAAAGAATATTCAATTTTCTGGGTATCTGTACAGCTATAACCAATGCAAAAATTAAGTGTTATTCATGCGAGAACAAACTTGTAAGTACCAGGATTTAGGAAAAATGACACCAGTTACCTGAGTAAGCAGAAAAGGGATTAGTAAGATTTTGTCGTTTTAGTCATAAGTCTTTTATTTTAGTTATGGTATTTGAAACCAAAATATGTTGCAATGCCCAAATTCAATTAAATGAGAAGCAGTTTGCTCTCAAGAGAAATAAATAGGTGGGCAACCAATACACTTAATTTGGGCAGATACCTTCATCAACTTAAACAGGGGAAGTTTAGATTGGATATGAGGAAGAAATTCTTTAGTGTAAGGGTGGTGAGGCACTGGAATGGGTTGCCCAGGGAAGCTGTGAATGCTCCATCCCTGGCAGTGTTCAAGGTCAGGTTGGACATAAGCTTGGGTGGCATGGGGTAGTGGGAGGTGTCCCTGCCTGTGGCAGGGAGTTTGAAACTGGATGATCTTAAGGTCCTTTCCAACCCTAACTATTCTATGATTCTATCAAAATCCAAAGTTTAATTTGCAAGGAACATGAGAACCTCAATCGTTTTCCACAAATGGAGCAGTGGAATAGATTAAAAAGTGTTCATCTGAAAATGTCACATGTTTAAAAAGACATTGATTAGAATTTCCAATAGAACTTCACCTTACACAAAATATTTTAGTGCATGGCTTATGTGTATTTGATATGCATGCATTTTAAATTATTAGACCAATTTTCATTAGCAGTCCCTATATCAATCAGCATGTTTTTGAGTGCGAGAAATGGTTTACTCTGATTCATTTTGTGCGTCAGTATATAATTGATGTCAAAATTAGCACTGATGGTTTTTTTTAACCTTTTCCCTTTCACAATGTGCTTTCACTCAGGTTTGCTTGATCACCTCATCAAAGTGAAATATATATTTTGTTTGCTGTGTTGAACAGTGGCAATGATAAAATAACTCAAGAATCCTTTTGTGTTCCAGGAAATTAAATGAAATATATGAGTGGGCAAGGAAAAGCCATGGGGGGTCAATTTGTCCAGGTCAGTGGTGGAAGAGGGGGGCTGGCTCACTTGTCTCAGTGACAGTGCAAAACTGTTACAGAGCTGTGCTGTACCTGGCACTGTCCTCCTCTTTGGCTCTGGTACAGTCACATTATTCCCTTGAAGTAACTTTTGTAATGGGATATTTAACACCTTACCATGTTCTGAATATTCTTTTTAAACACAAAATATTCTTCGTAGCATCTGAAAAGGCAATATGTACAGAAACAGAGGTGCAGCTTTCAATAAGCAAATACTGAAGTCAGTGGAATTCTCTACTCTTTTTAGAAGACCTAATGTCAGCATATTGATAACAACATGAAAACAAATGACCAAACTAGAATTAGCCATCAATTGGAAAGTCTTAATCTCTCTCTCCATCGTATAGCATGAAAATCCTAAGCTTTGTGGCATCAATGACTAATTTCAAGTGAACAGTTTACAGCTAACCTAGCAAAGCTGCAGTATTCATAACACTCCACTGAACCTAGTTTAACACACCTTGCAAAATTTGTGCATGCTCCACAAAGCTGTTCATACTACGTTCACATTAAACACTCAAGGATCTATATAAATGTTGCTTTTAACCTCTGCGGCCCTCCTATATCTAAAAGTACACTTGTCACTGGATTTTAAATTTGGATTTTAAGCCAAAGGCTAAAAAACTTCAATGGAATTAAAACAGAATTCCCTTTTAAAAGAATGAGACAACACTTCTCCAAACCCTTAGACTCTACTTTTCATCATGATGAATTGCAAGAGTATTGAGACACAGTCTTCACAATGTGTCTCCTACAAAGAGGCTTTTGTATTTAATCAGTCATTGTCACCCTTTATTCCCTGGAGACAGCTTATTTCACATACCTAGTATCCCAGCCTACAGAGGTTGTAGGCACTTAAAACCTCAAATTACAGCACAATAGGTAACTCCCTCTTAACTTTGTCTCTTTACATTTCTCACTATGGTAAGAAAAGTATCTATATTCCCTCTTAAAAAAGAATATATATATATCTAAGAAATAGAAAAGCACAAAGATAAACAAATGATAGAAAATACATGTCTTTATGATGAAGTTGACACATATTTCTTTTTCCTAAGTTACTTCTGAATCTCCCTCCTCTGAATCATGTACTGTCCTATGCCATTAGATCTACAGCCAGGTGTGTTAGAGATATACAGTATCAAACATATTTATGGTACTCAGCAAAAGTAAACAGATGGTTTGTGTACACATAATGCCATTTTGCGCTCAGCAATTCACAAACTCATAGAATCATAGAATAGTTAGGGTTGGAAAGGATCTTAGGATCATCTAGGTCCAATCCCCCTGCCATGGAAGGAAATGATATGAAATGCCTGAAAAGAAGAGGTTACGCTATGATTAGGACAGTTGGTCAACAGCTACATTTAGCTAAGTGAATGATCATTTTCTCTTCCAACAGGAAGTGGAATGTGAGCTTCATTTAGCTTAAGATGGCAGCTCAAGAGATCTAGACCATTACATCTTTCCCCATCATTTCCATTTCCACGTAACCGTTCATTCGATTCAAATTCTCTGAGTTGTAAATTAAGTGCATACAGTAGTGGAAAATTTCTGTAATATAACCTTGTAATAAGGATGTATGACAAGCACAAGACAAATGTTTCAGGCATCAGATTAGATGATTTACATTAGTTAGGTTCTAATAAGATCAAGCCTTTAATCACATAGGTTGCCAGTTTCAGACACAAAAAGCCGAGTTACCGGATAAAGCTCAGGTCACAATGTCACAGTTTTCAAAATAGATAATTTCGTTTGCTTTTTTATCAGAAAATTCATCAGTAAATGGCTCTAAATTATTCTACATTATTTCTCCTTTCATTATAAGACTGTCTCAAGTAAAGAAAATAGAGCACTGAACTTCAAAGTTGCTCTGCCCCAGCACAGTAAATATACTGACATAAGTAACCCCCTACCAATATAAGGTTACATACTGATTTGTCTTACAGAAACAGCCAGTCTCTACATAGCCAACAAAAAGAGAGACTAATTTAGCGAGTGTCTCTGAACCACATCTGCAAGCCTATGAGGATACATATTTCTCTCCACTCCTAAAGAACTTTGGCATAACCTACACTTAGAAAGTCACATGCACCTGTATTAAAATGTTTAAATTTAAGAAAAAAAGAAGCAGCTAATCAAATAATCATGAGCAAATCATTTCGCTCATTTCTGAATATAAAATACAGCTAGAAACCCACTGTTTTTAATAAGTAATATTCCAGCCCATTCAATAACTTTAAATGCAAGAGATTCTGGCGTTTTTTATGTGACACCTCTTAACTTCCTAGAAATGCCTGCAGGACAGTGTAATATAGAGTACTATTCCAAAGCTGTGACTTATTTTAAATATACGTTTCACAAAGGAAATGACAAATAGAGGGTTTCATGCTCTTTTGTCCTAGAATTAGCTTTAAAAAGTGAAAACATATTTATTTGTAGCAATCTATGAATACATTGCAATATCCTGTTTCCTTGCATTGGTGTAGTCTGTGCACCAAAACAATCCCATTGAAAAGAAAAAAGTTGATGTCAAGGGCATGAGTTCTCGTGTACTTTTAAAAATAGGGATTAGGTCAGTTTTGAGTTTTTCAATCCATTGTTACTGAAGAACCACAAACAGTTGCTTGGTGTCATGGGTTCAGCAGTAGCAGTCATTTTTCTCCTTCTTGGTAGCTGGTGCAGTGCTGTGGTTTTGACTTTTGGC
>JANRGW010049572.1:0-22097 GCA_024733675.1 Psilopsiagon aymara | reverse complement strand
GGGGGATGGATGTCTCAGGGTAAGGTGCGCTTATGTGGGGGCACGGCTGAGAACATGCTACCCAGGCTCCAGGGCGGGGGATCGGTGTGAGATGTTGGGCTGGTGTCAGCAGATGCGAGTTTGTGGGTGCTTCTGGCTAGGATATAGTGTGTATTTCACATGCTAGAAGGGGGGTCTCTTAATTTTCCTCTGCATGTTTTATTACTGCAGTTAGTTGTCACCGTAGTAATTGGAAGCTGTGCATAGAAACGTACCCTGAAAACCTATGAGCCTTGAGCAAGCAACCACTCTAAATATTAGCCCTATGCTGATGTTGAGCCTAGGTCAGGTCATTGGTAGATGAGCATGAACAGAAGGAATGATGGAAGAAGGCACCAGTGTCTGCTTCGGTAAGTTCTCTTCCCGTTATCTTTAATTATTAGTGGTTTACTCCATCTCGTAGTAAGCAGAATGAGAGCAGTTCCAACAGGTGTATCACCAGTGAGGTCTTTTTGTACTTTAGAACCTTTTGCTCCTTTTTGCCTGCCTGAAGGCCTAGAAGCAGGTGAGTTTATTGACTCCTGTCAATAAATCTCTTCTGTTTCCACAAGGGTCTCATCAGTGCAGGCAAAAACTTCATAAATGCTGATGTTAGGATTTAAGTTTGGAAAAGATGGTGGATTGTCTGGTGGAAAGTATGAAAACCACCATGCTACAAAGTAATATAGTGTAAATATGTTTATTAAGAGAACAGACCCCACCTGGGTTAGCAATAATGTTCATTGCCAGAAAATGGATGCATGCAGAGGAAAAAAAAATCGAAGTAAATTTAACATTCTTAAACTGTTTTACAGCCGTGGGATAAGAAATGCGTTAGGATGAAAGAGAGTACGCTACTGGGAAATGAGCTTGCATTACACCCACAGAGCATTTACTGTACATTAGTTATAACCCTGTTGTTTTTGTTGTCTGCAATTAATTGAGTAATTTCTTCCATGACTGAAAGTGCAGGTTAAGCGTGTTTGCTTTGAAAGACAGTCTTCTATATCGAGACCGCTTTTGCACTTACCATATTAACAAGCTCTCACAAAGTACATTTTGTGCACTATGGTTATGAATTCCTGAAAGGTGTTGGTGGGGGTTAATTCACTGTTACATAAACAGCTAATAACAGCATTTCAGTGTATGGGAATTGCTCTAAAATAGTTATTAGCTTCCAGGCTATTACCAGGGAAAAGGCTCTGTTTGGTCTACATGTATCAAGACATTTCGCTTTTGCTATTAGTATTTGTATGAAAAAGACAGAAATGGACCATAAGAACTGTAAGGAGTTGAAGCAAGGATGCTGCAGTAGAAATAAGCGAAGGCTAGCCTGTCATGTAGCATTAGCATAAGTTTTACAGCTGTGACAATATCTTTTATCTCCAAATTCTATTGACAGGGGTAACCCAACAAAATTGCAACCAAAGCAGTTTTCAAAAGTAGGGTATTTTTTGTGTGAAGGCATTGGAGAAGAGCATTTAACTAGTGAAGCATACCTGCTACCTGTGTGCATGCATGGATATTCTAATAAAAAGTGCAGAAGTCGGAGCTGGCAGTGCCTAAAGCTGAATAATAATACATTTGTTCCAAACTGTGCAGGCACCGGGGCAGCAGCGCAGGGAGCCAGGAGGTGGGATTTATTGCAGTGGTTCAGCACCCTCCAGGCAGTTCAGGAAGGAGCTGAGAAGCAGCTAATAAGGGACCAGGGGTGCCTGCCTGTCCCTGGAGGGTGGCAGGTAGGCCTGCAGCCATTGAAACTTCTCATCAGGAATTTGCTAGATGCTTCCACTGTTGGAGTGTTTATTTAGCAAAGTAGGCCTGCTACCTGTTGAAGGAGTCTGCAGGACTGACAGAGTCTTCTTTGGGTATGAGCAACTGTTGTTTGCTCAGAGAACTTGAAGTGTTCGGATACAAGAACTTTGCTTGCGTTTAGATATCCAGGGTTGCCCCCAGACTAACTTACAGCTGTCCTTTTCAGGAACTGGAAATACTGCTTCAGCTGCATTTCTAGAAGTAAAGTGTACAGCAGGGGCCTTTTTTTGTGTAACTCAGCTCTCTCTTTTGTTTATGTCTGATGTTTGTTAATGTTGAGAACTACTTTCCAAGAGATAAAGTAACTTATGTTTTGGTTGTTTGAGCTTTAGGGATTTGGCTCTTGTTTATTTTAAAATGCTGTATTGTTCTGCATCGCCAGCAGTTATTTATTTAGGCTTGTAAGGCAAACAACATGACTTTGCATTAACCTTTCTTCCCCTCCTGTCTCCCCTGACCCCAAAATAGTTCGGCCTGAAACTTGATAAGTTAATCGCAGTTACCTTTGCAAATTTATAAACAAATGAAGATGGATGAAGCTTAACCTTACAATCATTTAGAATTAGCTGGGCATATGCAGCTGAAAGCATTAATTGCTGCTGTTTTGGCAGTTACCTTTGACAGTGTAGGGTTTCAGCAAATGCTTCCTTCTTGAAGGAGGTGAGACATGCCCTGTTGTCTGCTTCACTTCTGGAGTCTTTCTGAAGCTCACTGGATTGATGAGTAGTTTTTATCAATGTTGCGTAGATATGCCTTTCAGATACTTCCACTTCCCTGACGTGGAACTAATGTCAGCTTATCTCAGTATCTTCATTTCAGTATGTGCATGCTTGTCATAGGGAATTAGGTGTTTGTGCACTGCTTGAAAGTGGTGGAGCTTTACTACAGTCAATATAATTGTAATGGAATTAATGACATTTTAGATTAAGAAGAATGTTTGCTCATTTGTCTGTTATGTACCGTGATGTGATTATAAATCCCAGCAGTGCCGGTGGCCCTGGAGATGATAGATGACAGGACACAGAATGTACCAGAGGATCAGCTATTAATACTGGTTCATCCAGTCCTGGCTTGTGTTATGAAAAGACAGTGAGAAGGAGCCTATAAGTCAACGATGGAATTTATTTAGAAGGAGGCTCCAGAAGAAAGACCCAAGCACAAATCTTTACATAAACATATTTGAAAATGCTTTTCTGGTATTAAATTTGACGGTGTAAGTTCATGTAGCGTGTTTTGCCTAAAGTGGTCCTGAACCTTTGTGATTGTCTTTCATCTAGAAAGTGGGTAGTAGAGGGAGACTGAGAAGCAGGAATGAAGCTTTTGGGTCTTAACAAAGATCGTTCTGCTAACCCAGGCTGAGGGGAAATGTCAGGCTGGAGGCTGAGCATGGGTTTCTTTTGGTGTGGTTTAAGTGTCTGTTCGAGATGTTGTATGGGTGTACCATACTATTTCGGTCTTTACTGTTTAGATATTGTATGTGTAAAGTGTATGGTTACAAACCAGTTCATGCTGAGCACAGTAACATTTTATTCTGGTTAAACATTCATGGTTTATTATAGGTCTTTATTGTGATTGCAAGATAAATATCAGGTTTTTATTACTTTGTAATAAGTTTTATCTTTAAAGATCGTTTTCCAAAAGATTGAAACAGGCTGTTACCTCACCTCAGAGTTATGAGTGTGATATTCAGGAGAACTTGGAAGTTGAGTTAGATGAATACTGTTTTAATTGGCAGGATTTTACCATCAGCTACCATGGGAAAATTAGTTAAAACTTGTCACCAGCATCATAGTGCCTTTGAAAACTCTCAACCATATTATGAAGATTTTTTTACTTTGGGATTAATTGCTGCAAGTTGGAAGAGGAGGCTACTTTCTAACTACCGTAATTTCACACTGTCCGTATGATAGTTTGCACTGCGTTTAGGAGACACAGACAGAAGTCAGATGTGTTTTTGCAGAAGGGTTTTTGGCACCTGGCTTTATGTGGACCCCTCCTGAGACAGTTTAATAGGGCCTAGTTTTCAGAAAGTCTCTTGCTGAACACCAGGGCTGGTTTGAGAGATCTGTGGTTGTGTGTTTGATTTGTTGGCTGCTTTAGAAGTCATTGATCTGTTAGTAGGACCTGTCAGAATGTGTAAGGCCAGGAGGAGTCTGTGTTCCTACCTTGTATGCAGTAGTAATGTGTGATGAAATAGCAACAAATCAAGATGCCTTCAAATTTCTGTGTGCCATTGGAAGAGGCATTGAAAATGAGAAGACATGTTCAGGAGGGCATCTAGGGGGTTAATTGAAGAGTATGTTTTATATAAATAGGTGGCAAGAAACTATCTAAATTTCTGAGTATGTCCTCATGTGTGCAGTAGCTCTGTTCCTTACGAAAATAAATTATCTTTCCAGTAAATCCTTGAAGCACAGAAACGTTTTGTGGACTGGAGCTAAGGCACGCAAGAAGGTTGTGGTGGGCACTGGTACTGAACTTATGTATCTCATTACAAGTTCCTTAACCCTGAGACCTGACTTTCCCCATCTCCCCATAAGCAATCCCCTGGGGCATTTCATCCTCACCTCCCCAGCATCATCCCGCTTACTGTCTTCTGCTTCTCATCACTGAGCCATGCAGTCAGAAACAAGCATCACTTCCCTTTTCCTGAAGAAGAGGGAATTCTATGCTGCTGGTAGGTGTCTTGCTACCTGCTTTTTTATGGCTCTGTGCCTGGATGCTTTCCAAGACAGCTAGTCCTCACTGTCATCTACGCCCTGGGATTCCAGAGGAGCGATGCAGAAGCAAACCTTTGTGTGAGATTTGGCTGGTTTGCAGAGCCATTTGCCACAGGGGAATGAAAGTCATAACAAGGGAGTTCCCACAAATAGGTGGATGTTGTGGGGTTGTGCCAGGAAGTTTTGGTTTCCTAATAAAATTGTAAGATGAAATTCTGTTTCTCTTAAAATACTAGAGACCTTTATAGTCAGCCCGTGAGCACAGTCTGAATTTCAGTGAAGAACTATGGTTTTTTTTCCGGGTTAACCATTTTCTTAAGTTTAGGCTTTCCACTGCTCTGGAAATGTTTAAATTCTGAGGTTTGGCTCTTCATTCAGTGTCCTCTGTTGGTAGCATATTGGTAGGGGAGTCAAATGCTCACCTGAGTTTGGAGCATGTGGTTTGAAAGGCATTTCAACTTCATCTGATTTATTCCATCCATTTTCATCTGTGTGTTCCTGTAGACCATTGTAAGGGAACAGGTGTGTATATATAGCAAAGACCAGCTCCTTGAAAACCTTAAGTAAGTTGCAGCTTTACAATGTTTTACAGTCTTTTACAGTGTTGTTTGTTCAAAAAGCGAAACACATCCCTGTTGAAATTCAAAGAATAGCAGAATGTTTAAAGATCATCTGGTTCCAACCCCCTGCCATGGGCAGGGACACCTTCCACTAGACCAGGTTGCTCCAAGCTGCGTCCAACCTGGCCTTGAACACTGCCAGGGTTAGGGCAGCCACAGCTTCTCTGGGCAACCTGTGACAGTGCTTCACCACCCTCGCAGTGACGAATTTATTCCTAATATCTAATCTACATCTTCCCTCTTTCAGCTTGAAGCCATTCCCCCTTGTCCTGTCACTGCTTGCCTTTGTAAAAAGCCCCTGTCCAGATTTCTTGTAGGCCCCCTTCAGAACTGGAAGGCTTTTATACGGTCTCCCTGGAGCCTTCTCCAGGCTGAACAAGCCTGACTCCCTCAGCCTGTTTTCACAGGAGATGTGCTTCTGCCCTCTGACCATCTTCATGGCCTTCTCTAGACTTGCTCAAGCAGCCCCACGTCAGTCATGTGTTGGGGGCCCCAGAGATGAACACAGTACTGCAGGTCAGGTCTCACAAGAACGAAGCAGAGGGGCAGGGTGACCTCCCTTGACGCTCCTTTTGATGCAGCCTGGGATACGATTGGCTTTCTGGTCTGTGAGCGTACACTGAAGTCAGCTCATGTTGAGCTTCTCATCAGCCAGCATCCCCAAGTCTTTCTCTACAGGGCTGCTCTCAATCCATTCTTCCACCTGATTTGTATTTGTGTTTGGGATTGCGCTGGCCCATGTGCAGGACCTTGCTCAACTCCATGAAGTTCATACGGGCCCACCTCTCAATAACAGTAGTTTCAGAATGAGTCCTCTGAATGATAATTAATTCATTGATTTGAGTGAACAATAGGTAATAAATCCACACTTAATAAGTGTGTGCAAAGCCATTCCTTGTGGGTATGTCAGATGAGCTTCAGAGTATCTTTGTACTCTATTCAAACATCCGCATCTAAAGCTTATTGAAATTAGATTCATACGTCATTGTTGACATTATTTTTAGAAGTGTGCCTTTATTTTCCTTTATAACTTGTATTTCATGTGAAAAAGCAACAAAACCTGAAATGTCAGAAAACATAAAGCTTGTCATATTTAATATTTCTGAAGTGAAATGTGTATTAAATTGGCGTTTCATTGTGAAATTTTTTTAAGTACTTTTTTGAATTCAACTTTTCAAAGTCTGCATGGCTTTTCTTCGTGTAACTTAATTAAAAAAACCCCTTTGGATAAAAGTGCTTTTGTTTTGGTTGGTTTTCTTTCAAGTAAAGATGGAACTGACCATTCTAGACAATATTTTATGATGTAAAACTTGCTGAAATTCATCCTTTCCAGAAACACTTTAGATTTTGGTAATGAACTTTCCGACAGAAAATGGTTTTTTGGCAGAATCCCTCTGGCAGCATCCTCTTGACACCAGCATAGAGCTTGCAGGTTTCCTGGGGAAGCTAGGCATCAGCCTGGCATAGGCCATTTTAAGTTACAGAAAATTATCAACTACTACAACCAAAACAATGCCAGCCATGCCCTTTGGTAATATTAGAGTAGGAAAAATGGCCAGTAGATCATTAATAAAGCTTAATTTAGGGTTTCAAAACACAGTAATATCTTAATTACAGTCCCAGTACCGACTTCAGTGTTAATATGGCTCTGTGCACCTTAACAGTGCATTTCTCAGTCATGATGTGTTTCAGTTTATGTTGCTCTAATTTTATGGATATGCGTTACTTGTTCTGGGGATAATTGTGAGGATAATGTGCCATATAACACATTTTACTCTGCAGTACTAGCAAATAACGTCAACCTGATTTGTTAAAACCTAGCTTTTATATGGAGAATTTTAAAGGGCAGTATATGGTTTGATATGCTTCAGCCACTTCTTGTTACACAGGATTTGCAGTATAATGCTTAAAGCCCCTTTGATAATACAGCACAGAGATTCTTACTGGCTTGTGCAAGGTATTCCCAAAATGTGTTAATGAGTGTGGTTTACTGCAGCCTTTGGGGTTTTTTTGGCATTATGCCTTAAGAAAGGTTTACTGTTGCACCCTTTGGTTTCAAGTCTTCATTCTTCAACATAAAATAGTCATGATATATTTATAAGGCAAATATTTGTAAATTAATATGGCCAGCCATCTCAAATATGAACTGGAAGTGAAATATTGCAGATAAAATCTTGGCATGCTTTGTAAACCAAATTCAAGTCTTTTTATGAGATGGGAGGTATCATTTCCCACTGGGTATCTTCAACAATCAACAGTGTAACAGCAGTCTGATTGGTTATTTACTTTT
This sequence comes from Psilopsiagon aymara, assembly GCA_024733675.1. NCBI lineage: Eukaryota > Metazoa > Chordata > Aves > Psittaciformes > Psittacidae > Psilopsiagon > Psilopsiagon aymara. Next base: position 14,634 of record JANRGW010049572.1, on the reverse strand, counting down.
TATTTTCTTTCCCATAGGTCTTATGTCAACAGTATCCAGCAGAGTGTAGAATGGTTATTTTTAATATATCTTTATTGGCTGTATAGTTCAAAACATGAACAGTTTTATGGAGGTTGCATTTTTACATCCTGGCAACTTCTTGTTTGTTCTTGTTCCTATTAAAGGATTTAATTTCCCTCAGATAACTTAACCTTTCTCTTCCACTTGAAATAATGACAAGGACAAATATTTGTCACATCCCTTTAACCTGATGGTTTAACTGCTCTTTCAGTATCTTGGAGGTCTGGAAAAGGATTTCTGTCCCTTCTGGCAGCCAGAGGAGTGCTCAGTGTTGAGAATGCCCCTGTCTCTGCAGCTCCTGGGGTATCACTGCTGGCTCAGAGGGTCACCAGGAAAGCTTCACTTCCCTTGCAAAGCCCCTGGTGGTTGAGGGAGCATGGCAAAGAGCAGGCAACCTGCCTACAACTTCCATTCTCCTAATGTGACACTGTGTCGTACCAGACCTGTCCACTGCAACAAGGTGTAAGGTAGCAATGAAGCCAGGGAATTTTACAGTGCCTTCAAATACAGTATGGTTGTGAAGTTCCACCATGTTGCTTTGGATAAAAAAAATTTAAATAGCGTTTTGGGTGAAGGAATGAATGATACCTGAACAACTGTAAAGTCTTTGTTAGGCTGTTTAGGAGCTTGAGCAGAGGGATGGATTTTGAGAATCTGTGATGCTTGTGGAATAGAATCAGTATTTTTTTTTAATAATGTGTTTAAGCTAAAACTTCTTTGGAGAAGGGAACTTACTTTCCTCCCACCCCCACCCTTTTGTATGTGTCCAGCACGCTGCTCAGTAAATAGGGCCCTGATCCTTCCCTTGCAGTCTGTAGTATGAACACCAGTGATTTACCGGTGTCACCTTCAGACCTGTGTCAGCATTGTAGTGATTTGCATTCCTGCCTTTAACTACTCAGGTTGTCCATTTTGACTTACGGGTGATCAAAGATCTCTGTCACCCTCAGCCTGGCACAGACCTGCTGATGATGGATGTGACTGGTACCTTCATAGCATGTTTGTGCTGTGCCTTTTCCTGAATGTGTACCCAATGGGAAGGTTTCCACAGTTTTCAAATGGTCTTTATCTGTAGGCTTGCTCAGGAGGACGAAGGTATTTTAAAGAAACTGTGGCAAGTACAAATCCTTATCATAAGGCTCTCCTAGTCTGTGCTTGTGCTGCCTGACAGATCTGTATTTGACTTCACTGATGGCTATTCAGATGCAGAATGCGATTTTTCTAGGTCTTACTGCAGTTGAGTGTGCCTTGATTGAAGGCATCTCCCCACACGTTGTCCTGTTGCCTTTTGATGGGCAAATACTCCCTTGATTGTTTGTATACTGTTTTTTGCCACGGTTTTTCTCTTGTAAAACAAGTTAAAGGGTTTTGTTAAGGAAGAACACAGTCAAATAATTAGGTGCTGTGAAAAGGCAGAAAGGGCATTTGTTTCTGGTGGTGGAGCTTGCTGGGTAGGTGGCTGTGGGAGGAATGTTCAGCAGACACTTGATGACCTGCAGTAGGAGGAAGAAGTTGCACAGGTGAAAATGGAGGAGGTTCTTGTGAATGTCGAGGTCTCTTGCAAGTCTGGAGCTCAGCTCAGCCTACGTTCCTGTACAGAGATGCGCTGCCAAAAGATTAATACATACTTTATTGGGATACTAAGGGTCTTGGTGCACCACATTCAGAGTGCTTTGGTGGCTTCACTTACAAACCTAAGTTTGGAATTGAAAAAATTGTTCCATCAGAAACTAATTTTTCTTTAATAAAAAGGAAAAAAAAAAACCTAACCCAACAAACCAACCCTTGGAGTGCCTTGGGTGTGTTGGGTAATTGTGTACTCAAGAAATGCAGTTACATAAGTGAAGACACTCCTGTCAGCCTTGCCTGCCAGGAAGGCAGGCGCTGCAGCAAATCCACTCATCGCAGAAGAACTCCAGTCGGTGTGAAAGGGGAGAAGCTTTGTCCTGTGTGCTGTGTTTATTCACGGAGAGAAGTTGTCTTTGGCATGTACGTTTGGCGCCAGTTTTTGTCCCATGGAGCTGCTTTTTCTTGTTGGTGTTGTGGGTAGAAGTTTCCTTTTCCGACGTGGAAGGGAAGAGGTGGGTATTTTCCATAGTTCATCACAAGATTTCGCCACCGCTGCTTGAAAGAGTCCAGCTAAGTGCCTTTGGGGAGCAGGATTTGAGTCAGAAGCAAAGTCCTGGGCAGCAGCTTAGGTGGCTTGTTTGATAGGGGAGAGAAAAGATGGGAAGGGATGTGGAGGCATCATGCAGCAGACCGCAGTGTGTAGGACATTGGTCCTAAACAGTGGACGGTGATGTCCAGATCTACCTTTCATGCTTACCAGTGTGCCTTTAGGGGGGAGTTTCAAAAGGACGATGCTTTCTGGGCAAAACTAGGCTATTCTGTGTTTACTAAGTATGCACATTCTCAGTTAAGGCAGATTTATGAAGTGTCTGAACAGTCCTTACTGTTTGCTTACATTGCTTATGGAACAAATAATAGAATCATAGAATAGTTAGGATTGCAAATGTCAAATTTCAATGCATATGAAGCTGTATTTCATAAATTTATTACAAATATAATTTGATTTTACTGTGAAAGACATTCATGAGTTAAGTTTGAGATGTGCAGCACAACAGCAAAGATATTTAGATATTTATTTATTTATTAATTTAGAAATATGACCTTTCAGAGCAAAGCACTGTGCTTGTCAGAAATATCCTGATGAATTAATTTCTTGTGATGCCAATATGTTGACTTTTGAGAGCAACCTTACAGATAATGAGGTTTATTTTTATCTTAGATCTGTCTGATTGTAGTGCCTCTTGCAAATCAAGGCACTTTTACTGGCTTTTATGGTTAGAAATGCAGAGCAAAATTTGGAAGAAAAAAAAAATGAAAAAGAGGAAAACCCCAAACCAAACCAAATCTTTCTGACCAGTGTGGATACCTGGACTTCTAAAATATACTGCAGTTGTAAGATCAGTATCCCCTTTTACCACCACCCCCCAACCCTCTCCAACCACCTTTGTAATACTATCTAGAAATACTTCCATTCTGATTTTAAATGGCCCTATTAGGAACTATGTTGCATGTGGTAGCAATGTTGTCTTGCATTAGAAAACACTGTGTTTCCACAGGCTAAGGCAATGACTTTTAAATTTGTAAGAATCTGCAAGGAATTTGAAAGCAACTTTAGTGCTTCTTGAAGGTTTCTGACTGCTTAAATTGATTTATGTTTAGAACCTAGTCTTGCTCACTTTAACAAAAGCTGGCAACTTCAGTGGGTTTATTTGTGCAGATAGAGTGAGAAAGATTCAGCTATTGATATAAATACTTTAGGTTTCTGGTTTCTGAGAACTATTTTCTTACCGTTAATTATGCATCCTTAAAAATGTGTACATGCATATGCATTTGTAGAGGCAGAGATGGCAGTTTAGTTTGCAAACTATTGAGCTTTGTTTTGCCTATCAATGTTTTTAATTTTAGTTCAAGTCAGAACAATCTCCAAAATGTTAAGATAGGCTCAGATCAAGAGAGTTATGAGTCAGGTCAGATACCTTGTTACATGTAGCATTATATACTGGATATAGGTGGCTATTACTGGAACATCAGTATATTCCAGTGTATTATATTAATAATTAAAAGTTATTGCTGGGTTGATTCATGTAGTCCTTTGAGGTTCATTTGGGCAGGAATACATGTCTAAACAGGAGGTTTGTGTTCCTGTGAGCCATCAGTGGCTGTGAGGACTCAGGGCAGATAGTGGGCTCAGCATGGATGGGTTTCGGAATGGGTTTGTGAAAGCTAAAATCCTGCAAAACAAAAGTCCCTTTCCAGGCTTGAATTCAAGTAATTGAAATGCTTTTAGGTGGAATGATGCCAGCTTCTGAGCAAACAGCTTACAAGTTTAAAAGTCTGTGTTGTTTAAAAGAAATATTAAAGGGTCAGCGGTCAGGTATGCTTGTGCCTAGAACTGAAATGTCTATACTGGCAAACAAGAATCTGAGTTCATCTAGGAAGTTGCAGTCTGAGTGAAGTACAATGGTAAAGCTAAAATGTGTGATAAAACTTCATGGTTTTAACTTAATTGTTAAATTTTAGGAGTATTTTAATGTTCTTGTGTTAGAAATGTCATCTTAAACCATTTGGGTTGAGTATTGCATTTGCTGAAAATATGTTTCACTTGGAGTTGCTGTTGAAAATAGACAAGTCTCCACTGCTATTTGGATTGCTGTTTTTTTGCTGGAGTAGATGGGCAGTGACTTACAGTCATGTTTTGGTGTTTACTGTCAGGTCACTGAACTAGGCTCAGCTGGGTTTTTTGGTAATATTGCAATATTACTCCGACTTTATAATGGCAAGCTTACTGTAAATCTATGACGATCTCCATTTGGGTGGTAGTTTCTTAGAACAGCTTTAGTTATTGTTGGAATAGTGGCAAGTTTAAAGGGTATTGCATGCCTGTAATGGTATTTCATCTCAACCAAAACAAAGGATGTCAGTTTCTAAAGCAACCAGAATTATTTTTAACTCTTTCCTAATTTCTTTAAAACAAACCCAGAGTGATTCATCAGTATCCTGTCTCAAAGTGGCCCCTGCAAAGCATTTTAGAGGGAGATTAACAAGTGGTTCAGTGGGTAGTTTTGCAAGAACCAGCTGTGGGCCGTGGTGTTTTGTTCTGTGGGGTTTTTTAACCTTTCATGCAGTGCAGTTGATAGCTGGGTGGTGTTCTGAAAATCACATTTGATCTCTAACAAGAATGTTATCTGTTCACCCTTGCCAGGGTGTGTTGTTCTTAGTAAAGTGGGTGTTGAGATTCCCCAGTACAGAGCTTCAGTATTTCATGACAAAAGCCCGAGAGCTAACTAATATCTCAATGTGTTTAAAAGGGTTTCTCAATTGTCTTTTCAGACAGAATTGATCAATGAACTCATTTGCAGTGGGAAAGCTAAATCTCAAACACATGCATTTTAAATACCTTCCTGAAAGCAGGGAGGAAATGAGAGCTGAGATAAATTGATAAAACTGGTGAGAAGTTCAGCTCCTAAGACCTACATCTTAATATTACAAGTAAGAGTTACGAGGTTTCAGTTTGGTCTTTTTTTCCAGTAATGCTCAGTTTGACCTTCCCTATAACATTTATTATTTAATATACCCTTATTAGGTCAAATATTTTCCACCTCCCTCTAAATTAAACTGCTGAGATCTTTTCAACTCTTCTTATACAGAATCATCGGTAGGCTCTTAAGTACTAGTATTCTTCTTTGAACTTCTTCTATTTCTGAAATAGTTGTATTGTTATTGTCTGTATTTTTCCTGAAGCAGCCCAGTGTTTTATCTCCAAATACCACCTCCTCCCACAAAGAATGAATTAAATCAGCAAAGTGTCCAGGAATGAATCCTGTGCAGAGCAAGTCATTGAGACCTGTAGGTCAGTTCCACAGTGCTGCACACCAACAGGTCATAAATTGGCTGTATGAGTAGTAAAAACAGAGAGAGGGATGTGACCTGCTTACTTCTTTATATATGTCAGTGCTTTTATCATGGCTTTTTGCCTTAGTATACTTGTTGTAACACAGTATTCCATGTACAAACACTTCTCCATAGTCCGCAATTGAGGCTGCTAACTACTGGTTGGGTTACATTGCTGTAGCTGGCCTACAAGGAGGTGACTCCTAAGGTGTCGCGTGATAGACTGGTTAAACTGTGAATTAAGGCAGGAACCTAAACTACTTACATGCTCTGAACTGTATCCTGATAATAATGTTGAAATGTCATCTGTTTTTCCAGATTCCAGTCCCAATTTTTCCAGGGTTTTTTATTGAGTATCATTGGGTTTCTCCTGGCTTTTGTGCAGAATTGGGAGTAGCAATTTCCAAATCATTTGTTTGCTGTTGCATGTAAGGTAATGAAATTGCAGCCACCAAAATCTTCAAAATTTTCTACTAGGAGTGTGAAAGTGTAAATTTTACCCTCTTGATAATTGGTAATTAAGGTCAGATTCTGTTGCTATATCATGACTTAAGTTGTTAATGAATACTTGTTGAGTATTCAATCTGAATAAAACTTAATCTCTGGAAGTTCTTGAAAATAAAAACAGTCACAGTTTAAAATAGTTGGAAGTAATTACTAAATTGGTTAAAACAAATGAGAACTGAGGTATTTAAACACCTGCACTGTGAGCTGGGTTTGAGCAGTGGGTGTTATAGTTGGATTTTGGGTTTTGGTTGGTTTTGGTTGGGTTGTTGGGTTTTTTTTGAAAATATTGTATGCTTAAAATTTATTCTAAAACATGAAACCAAAAGCCAGGGACCTGACTACCTAGAAGAAAATTGATTATTCTTGCCTCAGGATTAACCTGAGGTTGCTTGGTTTGTAATTATGAATTGTAGCTACAGAAAAAGAAGCTGGACAGAAAGACTGCTGACGATAGGAAAGCATCAGGTCATATGCTGTAAGAGTATATATTTTAATTAAATTTTATAACCAGTATAATATCATCCAATGTTTATTTAAGAGGAAAAATAAATTGCAAATCATGCATTGAGTATTTTCCTACTTGCTCTGATGTCTCCTGAGTCCTCAAAACATGAACTGATCTCTCTCCTCAGGAAAGAGAAAGCAAAAGTAGAAGACAGTAATTTCAGTGTATAATTTCTACAGCACAGACACTTCATTTGCTTTGCTGTACTTCATCATTTTATGGATTTCAGTTACTTTGTCATTTTCTTCTCTATCCCCCCCATCTTTTCTCATGCCTGTTTCCTTCCCTTCTCCTTCACTCATTTCAGGATGGAGCAAAGCATTTGCCTGTGTTTTTAAGAACCACAAAGAAAAATAAGTGCTGTCTTGAATTCTGTGCACAACCTGAGATCTTCCCCAAGTTTGAGGCATCAGAGGCCTTTGACCTACTGCAGTTTACTCAGGGAATACCAGATATGTGTATTTGGTGGATGCACACCTTGTCCTACCACTCACAGCCTTAAATATCAGCACTGGGTGAATCCGATGGCAGAAGAGGAGAGTAGGAAGGTCTTGCTGATGTGATTCTTGACATAGGAGGGGTTGTCAAGAGAGGAAACCTGAGAGAGCTTGAGGAACACTGAGCCCAGCCTTGTGCCTGTTTTTTATGAGCTGCAAAATCCAGTCATTCCAAGAGTTTTGCAAGGTGGTTTACAACAACGGTCAAAGTGAATTTGGAGATGTGAGCATTAGAGAGAAGTATAAGTATTTGGAGAGCAGTAAGTATTAAGGAAGCAGCACTTGTTCCTTGGCAGCCAGCCACTGATGATTTGTCAAGAAAGTCTGAGGAAAGAGCACCCAAAGGGGCAGAAGGTGAGATATGCCACTGGCTGACTTTCTGTTCCCCAGGCAGGTGCTCTCCTACATCACTGCAAGCCTGGCTCAGCTGTAAGCATCGGTGAAAAGTGATGCGTCATAGAATTATTTAGGTTGGAAAATACCTTTAAGAGCATCAAGTCCAATCATAAATCTCTGTCTTCAGTTGCAGGATGCGATCAGAAGAAAGTATCAGATTTGCAGCTGTGGGCTGGTGTTGACTCTTCCCCAAACATTTTTCCTCTTTCCTTGTAATGCCCTTCAGTATTTATTAGGTTTGGTTGAAACCAAACCTGGTGTTCAGTAGGGCTTTGGTGAGAAGCTGGCTAAGCCTATTCTTTCAGCGTGACTCTTGGTGCCTATCAGGGTGACTGCATGGTTTACTAGCTGCTGTGAACTTCCTCAGGGAAGAGAGGTTGTCCAGTTGGCCTCATTCTCTCCTCTTTCCCTTCTTTGTGCATGCAAAGTTTCCAGTGTTGTTTTTCTTCTATTAACCGTGCACAATTTTTGTCTCAGTTACCCTTTCTCTGGCTGGAAATGTGGAAACTTTGAGCAGAAATTTATTTTAGCTGAGCTGTCAAGAAAAAAAATAATTGAGAAAAATACTTCTGTAAATAGGTAGGACATTTAAAACTGAAATAAACAGATTAGGGTATATATGGGTGAAAATGCCTTTTAAAATCTTTATTGTTTTGGAAATCTGCGGCTGTTCCTCAAGTCACTGATTTTTGTGCTAGCAAGAGGATGTGTGGCCAAACAGGCATGTTAAAAACAAGCCCAGAAAGCAGTTTCATGATACTATCCTGGGTTTGCATTTTCATTGTTGTAGTCAAGTTGTGCATTCTAATAATTTCTTCTCCCACTCACCATGTTTTCCAGAAGTCATTGTTCCAACAAAACAAACCAAAAAATATCTTATGTAGATGAGTTAATAAAGTTGGATGCAAGACTTCGTGTGCTGTGTGGCACAGACTTGATTTGTGTAAAATCTTTCTATTAAAGGCCAAATATAACCTATTTGAGGAGTTGAAGTCCCTGGGTGCTCCCTGTGGCACATCACTATTAAATCGAGCTCCCTCCAGGCTGAATTGTTCACTTCCAAATGCAGGATGGGATGGTGTATGCAGCAGCTTGCTGTGGATTTCTCCCACACGTTCCTCACCGCCCCCTCGTCTTCAATCAGACGATGCAAAATTGAGCGTGAATTCTAAATAAAAAGGGAAAAAACACGCGGGTGATGTTCAGATTGCAGGGTGCTATCACTTTGTAGGTGTGTAAGAAGCAGCTATAGTTAATTGTCTTCCTGAGCTTGCAAGTACAGAAGGAAAATTTTACCAGCAAAGCTAGAAAAGGGGGGTAAGAGGACAGGACAAGGTTTTGGCTCTTGTTTAGGTTTTACTTGGGCTTTTTTTAAAGGAATCGTAATAGTTTGCCATTCCATGAGAACAGGAACTGTACTTCTTGTGGGATGAGGTGATTGTGAGTGGATCTGTATAATATTTGCTTCATTTTTCAAAATACCATTTAGCTCATTAATGGTACACTTAGCTGTCTGTATGCTACCAGGTTTGTTTCATAGCCTTTATTTACTAAACAAAACCTTCTCAGGTTCTTGTAATAGCCAGCTTTTTGTATAAAAATTAATGAACAAAATTTGCAGTGTCAGCTTTTCAGGATATTTTTTTCAAGAGCAAATTTGTTGCCCAAGGGTATCTCAGAGATAATAAAAAAAGGAATGCCAGGAAGATACTTCAGCCTGCTTTCTTCTCAGGGAGAAACCTATTATATTTTGGGGGCTGGGGTGTTGGAGCTCTATTGGAACACATTTTTGTTCATCAGGGATGCTTATTAATCATGCTGGGTTTTTTGTGTCTGCTGCTGCCCTTTACTGCATTTGCATGATCTGAGTAATTTTGACTCCCTGCAGGACTTGGGGATGAGTCAGTGCTGTCCTTCACAGGTGAGCTGGGGTGGACTGGGTGCCTGTAGGGTGCGGTGGAGCCACAGCAATGTCCCCTGGAGCCAGCCAGAACAGGCAGGGAGGAGGACAGAGGCAAGATGCAAGCTGGCTGTGCTGGAGACAGGTTTTAACAAGTGCCTTGGGACCCGCACAGCCCTTCGAGTGGAAATCGTTGTTTTACAGGGCGTGGGGAAGAAAATGGCTTGTGTGGTTCGCAGGGTAACCAAGGTAGGTGCTTAAAGCTGGGCACAGCCTTAGCAGGCTGCTGTATGGTTGTGACCAGAAAATAATCTCTTCATAATAATGTGAATGTTTGTCACTTGGCCTCCTGTGACAGAAGACTTCAAGTCCTCTATTTTCCCTGAAGAAACAGATACCTGTATAGATGGGAGGTTACTAGGTGGCAGGACATGGGCTGAATCTGGCCCCCAAGATGTATTGCTCCCCTCCATTCATGTTCCCTGAGAAAGCAGCTGTTTTGTACACCCTTGTCTTACAAGGCCTGTCTGCCTTTCAGCCCTGAATAAAATAGCAGACATCTGGATTTTTACGGCACTGGAAGGTGATGGTGTAGGACCTATTGCTGTGTGCTGTGGGGTGCTCTGCAAGGTTAGCTTGCAACTTCTACTTCAGTTAATGGTTAGTGGCCAAGCAGCTCCTTTCTAATAGCTCTTTAAAACTAGTAAAATAAGAAAGCTGCAGCATTGTAGTTTCAGCTCATCTCAATTTGCTGGGAATGTGTCACTGAATATATGATCCGTGTTTATTTCCTTTTGTTACAGAACATCTCCCATGCGTGCCTCATTTCCTCTCAGCATGTCTGCCGAATGGCCCCCTCCTTCCCAAAGTTGTATCTTGGGGACTGTATGGCAAGTCTGGATAACGTAGGGTAGTTGGTCCACAACTTCTTTGCTCTGTTTAGAGTCTGCCTAACCCTGTGCAGGCCATGTGCATTTTCTGGAGAGGTGTTTTATCCTTATTCCTGTCATTTTTGATGGGATTAGCACAGAGACTGGAGAATACCCAGGTGCTCAGTTGGATACTGTAGACCTGTTTTTTTGTCTCAGGTATTGAGAGAGGATGGAAGCAAGTAGAGAACTAGATGATCTTAAGAGCCTTTCCAACCCTACCTATTCAATGATTCTGTAAGTTAAAATAAAACACTGAAGTGACATACTGGCTTAATATGTTCATTTTCCACCCCCAATTTGTGTTTGCCCTGAGAAGAGAACATGAACTGCCTAGGGCTGTTTTGTTTGTAAGCCTCTCAGAGTGGATAAGCCCCTGTTCATGGCTGGATGATATTTTCTTAACAAGAAAATATCATATCTTTGTGCCTTTGCACGAGTTTTGTGTTTCAGGTACACCCAGTCCTACATCAGCTTGTACTGACTAGTTTTTCAAAGGAGTTTTTCATTTTGTCAGTCCAATTTCCATTGTTGTTTCTTGCTTTAAAGCTGCAGCTAGTGACATTTCATTCAGCATGCAAAAAAAAACAGGGTAAAAATAAAAGATTACTGTGAAAAGATAAACTCTGAAAGTACAGAGTGAGGTTTAATATAAATTAATTTTGGATTTTTTTTTTTTTTTTTTTTAGCACTGAGACCCACTGATGCCGTTCTGACTGTTGATGTGTTGGACTGTATTCACATGCTTTGGCTTGTAACATTAAGACCCATTAATACTAAGTTCTTGGAAAAACAAGCATGCAAAAAAAGAGATACCTGAAAAGCTTTAACTCTGCATTTAATGTTTCCTTATACCAAAGAAGAATTTGAAGGTGATTGTGATTTTTGCATCCGTGTTCAAAGTGGATTTACCAAATGGCATGAAATGGCAGCTGACCATTGGTCTGGAAGAAGTCCTAAACTATGTGTTAAGAGTTGGCCTGGTTATAAGGCTGATGTGTGAAGATGCTCCAGCACTGGCAGGAGGTGGTGAGGAAGGAATGGGCAGGGTGGCTGGAGGTGATGACCCAGAGGCACCATCTTTGAGCTACCTGATAAAAGAAGGATGGTGGTTGGGGAGGCTGGGTTTTAAAGACAGGCTGGAAATACTGATAGGGTTTTAAGGAGGAAAGACAGAGTATCAAGTGAACTCCCCTGACACCCTAGAAAAAAATCATTTGTGTGTAAATTTATCTAGAGGCTGATATTTACACATTTTGCAGTCAATACACACTCCTTAGCAAACACTGCCTGCCGCTTTACAGTTAATAGAAACGTGCCTCTGTCGATTCCTGTTCTTTTGAGTGATCCAGGAAAGAGCACGCATAGTGAAGTGGCAGTACTGCTGATTTGATGGAGAAGAGGTGAAGATGAAGATGCGAATGAAAATGGAAAGGGCTTCAAAATGACATTAGGTTGCTGTGCAACCATATTATAAAATGACAAATGGAATTCAGTGTGGATAAATTCAAAGTGATGTCCACAGGAAAATTATTCCAACTTTTCATTTAAATTGAGTTGCTTGTTAACACTTGGGCATATCTGGGGGTTCATATATTTGTGTGGAGAAGTCAATTGTGTACTCACTAGCTGTCAAAAAGCAAATAAAACATTAGGAGTAGTAGTAGAGAAAAACTTATCTGTCACAGGAGCATCTGTGGTGTGCCTTCATCTTGAATAGTAGGATCAATTCTGACATCTTCCTTGTAATTCTCTTTCCCTTCTTCACTTCCATATCCAAAGAGGATAAAATTGTACTGCAAAAGTTGCAGAGGTCCTAAGTCTGTTGAACAGCTTTTGTATAAGGAATGAGTAAGTAGATGAGGCCCTTCAGTTTGAAGAAGCTCACACAGATTGAAAGCACCCTTGGAGAAACTGATGTAAGAATAATCTGTGAGGCCTGTTAGGTTCAAATAGAGTTTCTGAGGCTTGCTTCAGAGCTGTGTGTTTTTAGAGTCTTTAACTTAGCACGTGTCTTCTACTTCTTCCTTGACTTATGCTCTTGTCTGCTGCTGGAAGCAAGATGTTGGGCTGGGCATTCTCTTTGCTTCGTTTCTTGTAAATGTCATAAAGAAATACTTTTTTTTTTTTCTTAGCCAGCAGTGCTATTTATTGTCCATCTTAGTATCAGGTAGATGGGAGAACTTCAGTATTCAAAGTCCTAGTAAAGATTTAGTCATTTAAAACATTTCTATTAAGATTTTATGATCTCAGTAAAGAGATGATTTTTGCAGTATATGCTAAGCTTAAGAAAACCAGTCTATATTTAACAGGATAGTCGGTTGGTTGGTACTATAGGTTCCTCAGCGCTTGAATATATCTACTTCCATGATTTCTGCCATGTAAAGTCAGTAGCGTTTGGGGAACTACAGGAATAGAAGAAGAAATTACAGTGCAGTTTGACCCCTTGGAGAACTTGCAGACAGCCTCCACGCTGTTACCTCAACTGGTGAAACACTAATTCTTGGTGGTGTTCTACCTGTTGAACCAGTTTTGTGCCTTTCTGTACTGGGCAAGCCCTCCCGCTGCAGCCTTGCAGTTGAGGCTGAGTGCTTTGGAGTACCAGAAAGATGGATGGGAGGTTTTTTCCGCTGTTTGGCTAGGGAGTGTCTGGCTCCAGTGTTTGCTGCTTTGGTGTAGGGTCTGTATTTGAGAAAATACATAAAGAAATCTGTTGGGCCCCAGTTGTTGTTATCTTTGCATATGTTTCTGGTGAGTGGAAAAGTTGGTGTTTGGTTTTGGTTTTGCCTTTTTTGTTTGTTTGTTTTTAAGAAGTTTGCTTATATTTCACTGGCATTCACTTAATTTCTGTATCAAGCTTTTTTTTTAAAAAAAGAATTTATTAAAATTACACTTTTTTTTTTTCCAGTCTGGAGACATCACATGAAGGGCCAGTTAACCTGTGGGGTGGGGGGAGCCTGTCTCAGTGCAGAAGGTATGAAGGTGCACAAGGCAGCAGCTTGGGGAAGTTGGTGAACTAGGGAGATTCTAGTGACTTTAATATCTTGCTTTAACTTTCATCCCCAGTATAGGGTGACATATAAGAAAAAAAAAAAGAAAGAAAAAGCCGGATATAAGCCTGGAACAGTGAATGCCCTAGAGGCTGTTAAACCATTATTAAGCATATTTTGGTGATAACAATCGCCCATCCTAGGTAGACAGCTAGAATGTGGCTGGGCAGCAGAACAATGCTCTAGCGTCAGCATAGCAATGGTGTAATTACTGTGCTGGGTGGCTGATTAGGGGCTATGCAAATGGCCCTGCAATCAGTGCCTGCATTTGTGCTTTGGTACAGGAGGAAGACAGTGTGTAAATGAATTATTTCTGGTGGGTGAGGGAAGGACACTTAGGATGTAGGGTTGTCTGGCTTTGGGGCAGGTGGAAGAGGGAGTGAAGTGAGAAGTGAAGAAGGTGGAAAATCTGTGTGTAAAGTACCACCCTGGCGGGGTTGGGTGCAAAGGTGCCAAAGCAGGAGGTATTTCTGAAGATACTTCACCTGCACATCTGAGGTTTTTTGCTTGGCAGCTCCTGTGCCGATCCCCACAGGTACCTCCCTGTTTGCTGCATCCTTCTGTAAGGAGACAGCCATCCAGAAATCCCCTTCCTGCCCCCCCTCTCCTGTGCTCAGTGTTTAACGACTTTAACACTCTCATAATAGAAATTCAAATCATGTAAACCAAAAAAGCTGAAACTCTCTAGTTATAAATTGATGGCACAGGGGCTGAGTTTGGGTTCATATGCAAAGTGATTCTGTAATTTATGCGCATACACCTTGTCAGGCTCCTCAGGAGCCCTTGCCATGCTCAAGTAATACATGTGATGGCAAGGATAAAACTATTATTTATTTAATTTACTACAGCCTTTCCGTTGACTGTTTTATTGTATATACAGTATAGCAGTTCATTGCTGGCACTAATTTAATCTGCAGATTATAGATTGCATTTTCAAATATTGCAAGCTCTTTTTTTCCTAAAATGAAGAGTAATAAGAGGATTTTTATCTTCTATTTTCAACGGGGTTATGTAAAGTATCTGTCACGGGTTCTTCATTTTTAAATCAAGTAATTACATATGGCAGGGAGTACGATGAGCATTCAGTTGACATTAGAGGGAAAATGCATAAAATATATTTGAAAAACTGATAAAACAGGTCATTAATCGAGGTTATAATGGCTAGGAGAACATTTTAAGATGTTTTAAGTCTAATTTTTTTAGGTTTTAAGAAAGTATATCATATTTTTTAAACTGACAAACAGCTCCTGCATCATCTTACTAGTTGCTAAGAGTTTTGTATTCACATAATTTTGAAGAAGTCTTCCCCCCCCCCCCCCCCCCCCCCCCC
>JANRGW010049570.1:0-15516 GCA_024733675.1 Psilopsiagon aymara | reverse complement strand
CCCCCCCCCCCCCCCCCGTGTCTCCCGGCGCCGTAATAAAGAATACCTGCTTGTCAACTAGAAAACTTTGTTGGAAAGTTTGTTCCTGGAGTTTCCTCCGCATTACTATGGAAAGAACATTTAGAATTTTCCCCTTGCCTGCTCAGTTAATGATCCACCCTGTGTTCATTCGTAGCACCCACAACCTTGAAGGCTACCCAGGTCATGAGTGAAAAGGTGCAGCAGTTTACAGCAAACTGCTGAAGTGCCTGGTTCAAACACAGGTACTCCTATTTATCCAAAATAAAAGCAGAGAGCAAACTGTGCCATTTCAGATACAGACAGGAGAAAAGAAACATCCATCTCTGCATGCATTTTCTCTTACAACCAGTCCATATTATCACCAACTCAAAGGCATCCAGCCCCACTTGCTTACTGGCAATACTGACCTATCACAGCTCTTGATTAACTGCAGTCACAGAGAGGGTTTTTTTTTCCTTAGTGGTGATGATTTAATACAGTAATGAAGTGACAGAAATGCCTACACAAAATCTCTGAAACAGATTGGATTGCTCTACACACATGCAGGATCCAATACCACTCCAGAGGAGAGCCACCCACCCTGGATGCCAACATTTGCTCTTAATATACTCGTCTGCACAGCGCTAGCAGAATGAGTGTGGCTCTGCAGACGAGAACAGGTCAAAAACTCTTAAGCCTGAAAGCTCCGCAGACCTGCAGAAACCAGCACACAATCTGGCCCGGGTTTAACATTTAAGGTCAAGATATTTGTACACCTATTCAGCTGAAGCAGTTGAGAAATTTAGGCAAGCAAAGTCTAAATCCAAGTCCCAAATATCATATTTCACACAATACTCTTAACACCCTTACACTTGCTTGGAACAGCTGTCCTATTGCCAAAGACTGTAAGCATGGAGGAATCCATGATTTGGTTTCCAGAAAGTTTCACGGTATTAAAGCACTAAGACACACAACTGTAGTGAGAGGACAAACGGTGACGGGTTCAAACTTAGATAGGGGAAGTTTAGACTGGATATGAGGAAGAAATTCTTTACTGGAATGGGCTGCCCAGGAAAGCTGTGAATGCTCCATCCCTGGTGGTGTTCAAGGCCAGGTTGGACAGAGCCTTGGGTGGCACGGTTTAGTGGGAAGTGGCAGGGGGGCTGGAACTAGATGATCTTAAGGTCCTTTCCACCCCTAATTATTCTATGATTCTATTCCTGAACTAATGAACTAATGGCCAGTGGTATTCATAGCTTTGGATCAAGCCCTTCTAAAACATTTCACCTTTTTAAAAGCACTCAGAACTCAGAAGGATGTGAGCAACAGATCAAGGCTTAGAAGAATGCCAAAGCTATAGGTATACAAGCCATCAAAACATTTGTTCAGCTCTCTCCAGTCCAGAGTTGCAAATCAAGTTTTTGAAAAAGGAGGCTTTTACAACAGCTCCTATCCTTAAAAAAAGGGGGGTAGGGGACAAAGGGATGAAACACCCTTAAGACTCTCGCAAGTTTCATCTTCATGCTAAAGCTTTACAGCTCTGGTCTTAACCAACTGTTAGTCCACTTACCTGGAAGGGAGAAAGTTATTTAAGAGTTCAGTCGACTGGCAGAACTGAGAGCAAAATACATATTGGGTTTCCACAAAAACAAATGAATATTTACAAGGACTTTTCTGTAGCATTGTCTTGCTACAACTACAAATACAACTGAGGTATGGCAGAATTTACATGGATGTCTAGATATGCACAACACCTTTGATATCTACGAGGTATGATTGATATAAACTTTTCCTACAGCTACTTCAAGGTTTGTACCATTTCAGTTTCCTGTGCAAAGTCATTACAGGTATGGAAAACCTTCAGAAAGGCACAGCTCAGAAGAAAAACACCCCTCGAGAAATGCATGCCTTCACACATTCCCATAGAGAGTGAAGTATCCAGAATTACAAAACCCAAAGGTTTTATTCAGCTGACCTTCCCCAAAACACCTGAGGCCATACCTGCCACTCCCAGGTCAAAACCATCACTGTCACAGGGGCAGGTAATCACTAAAGCTGAAGTCTGTCCCTAAAACACTGACAGGTTACCCTCATACTAGCAGCCTTCCTGCTAGAGCAGGTCTCCTATACCCCCTCCAGCTAGCACCAAACAGGCAAAAATAATGTTTTCTGGCCAATTAAAGGGAATTTGAGTTGTGGGCTCAAGCCTGACCCAGACTCGATGACCTTGTAGCAACTGTACTACAAATCCATGGAGTTAATGAAGCAGTCTGAGCACCATAAATGCTCTCGAATGCAGACAAAGTGCACACAACTACCAATACTGATGCTCCTCTGCTACAACTATTCACACTGTCCCTAACTAGTCAGATTTGCAAAGCCAAAACAAGAGAGAACAAGACTCTTGCCACATACATGTTGTTAAGACAGACACTGGGATAGAGTGAGGAGGTGAAAAACCTTGTATGAAGTAGAGAAGCTGCCAAAAAGCAAGAATCTCATGGTATTATTATTTAGTAAAATAAATAAATCTTTTTCAAATACTCTGATAGGGAGCAGGAATAATTAGGATTGTGCATCTCCCTGAAAGGGAAGTATTATCTGTGTTCCAAGTGCTTTGCCAGACAAATTCAGTGTTCTCTCAACAGCAGTTATTTGGGGGTACATTTTGAAAGCAAGGTTCTTCATCCACAGCCAAGTCCTCCACTGCTGCAATTCAGCACAATCACATGAGCAGAGCAGCAGCAGCAACTTACACCAGCTGAGAGCTCAGCTTTACATGTTCTCAGAAAAAAAAAACATGAGCATCCAGCAGAAAGGAAGCTCCCAAAGTTGCCTGCTTTGACATCTTTTGGAGGGAGGAAATACGGGCTTGTGCTACACGTTACAGACTATTGTTTAGCAGCCCTTGCGCTTAAATTAGGCACATTTAATTAAACACAACTGTGTGGAAGCAGGAAAAAGCTGGTTTAGACAAGCTCAGAAAGTGAAATTCTGAGCTTTTTACCCATCGTCCCAAAAAGAAGAGAAAGAAATCTTATCCTCAGAAAACTGTATATTCTCTTAGCTGGCCAACAGACGCTTGACACAGGCTTTTGACAGCACTTTGCAACTAGCGCACCTTGTCCCTGCGAGCTGGACTAAGCGCTTGAACAGAGGAAAGCCGGCAAAAGGAAAAAAGTAAAACTGCAGAGAGCTGTCTAAAGAAGCGCAAAAAAAAAAAAAAAAAAAAAAAAATAGCATAAAAAGAAGGGGGAAAAATAAAAGAGCGCCCGCACCCCTCAGAACGAGACAGGAGCGCACACCCCGGGGGATGCTGCCGCCCCGCTGGGCGCCGGGTACCGCCGCCGGGTACCGCCGAGCAGGCTGCCTCGGAGCCTGCAGACACCCTCCCCTTAACCCCAGAGCCCGCCTTAATCCCCTTAACCTGCCGGGGGTTCACGCCGCCCGGGGCCGGAGGGGACTCACCGCAGGTAGCTGCCGGTCGAGTGCTGGTTGTAGTGCTCCGGCTGCGTGTGCCAAAACAGCATTTTGGGGACGACGGACGAGGCGGGATGAGAAGGGGGGCCCGGTGCCGGCGCGCTCCCTGAGGCCGGGCGGCAGAAAGGAGGCAACCGGGCTGCCCACCAGAAGCACGCCAAGCACGACGACGGCCAACTGGAGCCGTGGTCCCAGCAACTCCCGGCGCTTTTATGGCTCAGACACGGCAGCCGTGGGTTGGCCAGGCCGGGGCGCCAGAGCAGGTCGAGCCCTCCCTTCTTCCGCCCCGTCCCGCCCCACCGCCCCCCTTGGTCCGCTCGCACCAACGGGTCAGGGCGGGCCGGGGCAGCCCGGGGAGGGCGGACGGGGGGGCGGTGGCGACGGGAGGTGGCATCGCCTCGGGAATGGTGTTTGACGGGGTGATGGGGCAGCGATATACGCGGCAAAACCTGCAGCAGGCAGCGTGCACCCCCGGGACAGGGCAGCGCGGCCCGGGGGCATAGGGAAACCCCAGCTCCGGGCCCACTCCGATGGGAGTTGCAGTCTGTCCTCCAAATTGTCCACGTTTTTTAAAAGCGAACCTGTTCGCATCGAACCGGCGGGGTGCCCTGGGAACTCTGCCTGACATCAGAGGCCAACTGTAGAAGCACTGCTCATGTTCCTTTAAAGTCTCTGGGGTTTTTTTTAAGTGAAGGACAGCTGATTGTGTTAGCTCCATGCTGTGTATCTCTTACAGCACCTGTGCTTCATGTTAATATGAACTTTACATCACAGAATCATAGAATGATTTGGGTTAGCAAAGACCTTAAGATCATCTAGTTCCAACCTCCCTACCGTGGACAGGGACACCTTCCACTAGACCTCAAGACCCTGTCCAGCCTGGCCTTGAACACCACCAGGGATGGAGCATTCACAGCTTCCCTGGGCAACCCATTGCAATGCTTCACCACCCTCACAGTAAAGAATTTCTTCCTTATATTTAACCTAGATCTCCCCTGTTTAAGTTTTAACCCATTACCCATTGTCATTTTACTACAGTCCCTAATGAAGAGTCCCCCTCCGGCATCCTTGTAGACCTCTTTCAGATACTGGAAGGCTGCTATGAGGTCTCCACGCAGCCTTCTCTTCTCCAGGATGAAAAGACCCAGTTTCCTCAGCATGTCAGGGGACATTTCCCAGGTGGGAGAGTGAGATGCAAAGTAATTTGCTGGAGGACATGAAGGAACAAGAAGACAGTGTCAGGGACTAAACCTCACAGCTAACCCATCCAAAGCCCTTATATCTTTCCTAACTCAACCTGCCCTACTCAGTAAGAGACATCTGTTTCTTTACCTCTTCAAATTGCAGATCCTGATCCACAAGGCTATTTGATACCTGTCATTTTCCCACCCCCAGCTGTCAGAAAATCTTCCTGTCTCATCAACCCGTCTTATGTTTGATACTTGCAGGAGGGGGAACAAAATGGTAGAGGGGGTTCCCCAATTGGTCATGTCCTCTTGTCTATCCATCACCAGAAATGGAGACAGACCCTTGATTACTCATTAAAAATGTTCCAGTCAGTTTTACAGAAGGCTTCCCACCCACAAGCTTCCTGGTCAAATTTCAGAGAATAAAGGCAGTTTACTCAGGGTAGCTTTTGGCATACCTTATTGTGTGCTGCCATACCCTACTGTGTGCTGCCATACCCTACTGTGTGCTGCCATACCCTATTGCGTGCTGCCATACCCTATTGTGTGCTGCCATATTTTTCAGCCCAGATAGCAGCATTTCACTGACAGATTAAATTTTTATTATTCTGCAATAACTATAGAGTATTGATATTGTCATAGCATGTATCATCATTAGGTCTAGCCTGAGAGATGCAATACAACTGTAGTCATTGGCAGTTCATGTGCTGATCTGTCATGAGGTGAAGGACAAGGTAGTTTGAAGGGCAGCTAAGTAGCTTCACAGAGGCGCTATGAGTCTTAAAGTTTTTGAGACACATTATTTAGATCTGCTTGTCTTTGTTAGTTTCAGACTGAGAAATAGCACCAAAAAATGTGCCTTTAAGGTAGTTTCTCTTTCCTCTGTGACTACACAGCTAGACAAACACTTGGCTGTTTCAAAGCAAAATGGCTGCAGTTATCTTGTTGCTTTTTTATGCTCTCAAAAATATTTAGCTGTGCTCACACAACATCTGAGCAGCAGCTGCTCAGACCTTGATTGGGCAAAGTCTAAATATAGTTCTTGGACAGAGAAACAAGGAGAAGTTTGCTGAGGTGTCCAAGGACTTCTCTAAACAGTAAATATCCTTCCACATTGGTGGAACTATGAAACTACAGTTTGTGTAGTTTGCTGCACCAACTGGAGAAAGACGACATCTGATGTAAATGACCACACTGTACAAAAGAAAGGATCCCATCAAGTCTGGTACATCAATATTTTATTTACGATCTTTCTAGAAAGTATGTTGAAGTGAAAATGACTTTAATCCCATTTGTTTTCTCTCTGACCTGTTGCTGAAAAGAAAGATACCTTTCTTTGTTGTCTACCTCTCCTGAAAGAAATCTCAGCCTTCTTCTGGTCTAACTTCTGTTCTTCCCCCATGATGGAAGTTTGCATCATAGCATCAGATACCCTCTCCCAGTCTTCAAAATCAACCACATCACATAGACCAAGTCCTCTTCTGCTCCTCTCTGGGGCTCCACTGGTCACCCATCATCTGCTCTTCCTCCTTCTCTAACACAGCCCCTCAGTGAAGAAGTCTTCCCCATTGCAGCTGCCTCGCCCAAGCCTCCCTTTGCTCACCTACTCCCACCCAGATGAAAACCATTTAATTCCCTCTGCTTTGCTGATAGCTCTTCATCTCTCTTTTTCAGTTGTCCATGGTGAAATTCTTAACTCATATGACTAAAACACATTGAATATTTTGCTTGTTGGATTTTTCTACTCGAGGTAATGCTACAAAGGGATCTCAGGATACTTTTTGTATGAAAACTATTTAAGTCTTTTTTCCTGTGGACATTTGTGCCTGGGCACAGAAGTACTGTGCCAGTGAGTTCAAGCTGGCATAAAGAGGAACAATGTTTTAAGTATGTAAGTCCTTTTGATTAAAAAACCAACCAAACAAAAAACAACAAATAAAAAAATTAAACCACACAAAAACTTTAAGCATTAATATCTGCATTTTTGGTTGAAGAAGCTATTGCCCCCAAGTCATTCTGCAGTTTCCTTGGTCGTTACAATCCCTTTAGCTAAGCACTGAGTGAAAAACCTATATGCCCTTCATCTGCTTTGCTGAAGGGTCAAGAGGTTTAGAACAGATTCTCACCAATCAAGTAAAACTTTGCATTGAAATGGCTGAGATACAGACACATATTCTATTCCCTTTTTTCTCTGGAAAAAGTGTTTCCATTGGCCAAAGGGGGGCTAAAGGGATGTGAGCGTGGGAGCATTATAACAATGCAGAGATAGCTAAGTAAAAGCTGAGATTGGTGAAAATAATTAAGCACTTAACTCCCACCAAATTCAAAGGAAACAAAGCATCTCTATACCTTTATGAATTCCATCATAAGCATCTGAATAACTTCTGAAAAGTCCATCAAGATCTTCTTCATGAGATAAGCAATTTTGTGTTCATGAAACCCAAAATAAACTTAAAGGATCAAGGTTGAACATTATCATGTATTGAAGAGCTTCCAAATGCTGCCTTTCAAAAATTATGGCATTAGCCAAGGTTATTCAGGGATTACTCCAATTCTCTCCTGATGCATGGGCCATAGAGTTACAGCCTGTCTGGATGAACTGCAGGGATCTGAAATGAGATGCAGAGACTTGGGAAGACTTACAGGGATGATCTCAGCCAGGCACTAAATATGCTTTAAGAAAAAAAATATCATCATGGGGCCTTTTGTGTTGCCTCAGTGTATTTTAGCGCACAGCTTCCAGCTTCTGATCTGGGGATCCTTGTGGAAACTGTATTTAAGTAGCCTCTGCAAAGATAACCATGAAAGGTGGCTGTACTGTGACTGGTTAATTTGCCCTACCTTCCCTGGAAAACACTGAAGGCGCCAGGAACAAGAAAGGGCTAAAACCCCAAGGTTTGTATCCATTGCAACATTCTGAATTAAGAAAGAAGCAGCTTTTATAAAGCCTTTTTTGTTCTAAAAGCTGGAAAATCATTCATTTGCCTTTGACAGTGTTTGAGACAGCTTTCAGTGGCAAGTGCAGGCTCGCCTGGTGACCAGTGACCACCGTGGTCTACTTGTCCTTCCTGTGCAGGTCCAATTTGCAGACAGAAACCAGCCTAGATAGCTTCCTTTTGGCCTCTGCTGAACAGCACTTCAGGGCATAGGTGGTGGCCAGCAGGTCTGGGCAATGACTACTACTAAGAGCGTGAATGTGGTCTTGGTGTTACAACCAAGGAGGAGGACACAGAACTGGAAAAACAGAATGACTAAGGTCTTGAAAATGTGCCTTACAGTGAAACAAACATGGAGCTTAGTTTGGTTTTATCCAGAAGATTAACATGTGACTCAAAGTCTATAAATACTCACATGGGAAATCAACATTTCATTTCTAATGTTCCTGAACCTCACAGCAAAGATACAAAAGACAAGGAATAAAAACTGCAAATTAATAAACCAAGGCTAAGAACAGACTGAGCAATTTAGCAAGGAAAGTCATAATGATGAGTGCAACTTTCCCAAAATTTGTGGTTAGAGCCTCCTTTCCCCAACTCATTTTCTAGATGTAAATCAAGACTAGATTTTTCTCCTGAAAAAGAAAAAATGATGAAGAAAGGAACTCATTTAAGTCCTGTGGCCAGTTTGTCAGAGGAGAACAAAGATGCTTAGGGAGACCTTTCTATCTTTATGATCTCTGACGTTTCCTCACCAAAGGCTTCCAAATTCCTTCACATTGCAGTCACCTGCCTGTTCTACCTTGTGTGTCTCAGGCAATGTATCCCCTTCCCTGACAGCCAAACTGGCAGCAATGCTCATGCATCGTGATGTGCTGACAACACAATCATCGCAACACAATGAGAACTACATTAACTGAACTTAATAGCAAAACAAATATCAGGAAGAATACTGCACAGAGTGGCTTATTTATTTTCTTATTCAAGTCATTCATTAAAACCCTCACCTTTTTTTTTTGCTTATCAGAGGTCACCATCAAGTTTCCAGCTGCCACTGAATTTCCAGGCACAACCAAGCAGGGATGAATCCACGAGGTCTTTTTGCCACAGAAATTAAGTCTCGTTTGCGAGCTTTCCCCAATGTCACATGAATCATTTTGACTGTCCTGATTTTATCAGCAGCATCAAAATTATTTTTTTCTTCCTGTGAACATTTCTTTTAAAGTCATTTTGTTGTGGAAACAAAAATATTTACGCAATGAGGAAGATCGATGATTAGATGACACAGTAAGTGCTTTTTAAATGCTCATTATACATCTATTGGCATTGGCTGTCTCATTGTGAGCTACAGGCTGCAATTACCGGGACGCACAGTAGTTGTGTTTACATTGCTGCAAGAGAGGCCTCTGGAGCTGACAGCACAAGTAGGAAAGCAGCACACGACTTAAAAAAAACCCACCCCCAAAGAACAACAACAACAACAAAGTCGTGTACTCTGGCCAGCAGCAGACACAGGCTCTGCAGACAGCTGTGCCCTGCACACGTCTGGGTCCCTCTGCCTCAGGTCAGTGTGTGCTGCCTGCTCTAGCAGCTCCTGCCCTGGCTGGAGCAGCACAAACGCATCCCATCCTCACACACACCAGGCTGGCAGAGCAAGGGGGACCGTGATCACCTGGCAGGCAGGGGCAAAGCATCGCCCCCCAGAGCTGAAAGCTGAGCAGTTCTGCTCACAGCTGTCTGAGAAAGCTTTGCTTCACAGCTAAAAAACCAGAGCCAGGACAAAAATACCTGTGATGCCACATCCAGCCGCCAGTCTGGTCTGCCACCCTGCCCCAAACACTGATGTCAGCACAACCAGGGAGTGGAAAGGGGGGAAGGAGTGGCAGGGTGCCAGGCTACAGCAGGGACTGCCTAAAACAGCTTTGCCAGAGGAGGGTGTGTGAAACCAGAAGACAAAGTGTTAGAAGGTGTCTAGCCCATAGATCCAAGACTGTATCCTCTCTCCTTGTGAAAGGGGAGTCCTAAAAGCCTGAACTAGAGGCAGAAGGCACCCTCTGCACTTTTGCAGACAAGACCAAACTGGGTGAAGTGGTTGTCATGATGATCACCAGTGCATAGATCCAGCAGGACCTTGGGAAACTTGAAGCAAACAGAAACCTCATTAAGTTCAGCAGAGTCCTGCAGAGTGCTGCACCGAGCTGGAATAACCCCCTGCACCTGTTCAGGTTGGGAACCAACTGGTTGAAGAGCAGCCCTACTGAGAAGAACCCCCGTAGGTTATCTTGAAAGCCATCTTAAATAGGAGACAACATTCCCCTCTCACCACACATGAGGCAAGGCGGTCCTCGTAATGCAGATCAAGGAAAGTTATCATACCTTCTGCTCGGTGCTGGTGAGAATGCACCTGTTTGAGCCTCCTGTTCAAGAGGGAGGTGGAGAAGCTGAATTGGATCCCACAGGTGAACTGCTAAAACACTCAGGGCCTAGGGCACTTCTCCTGTGAGGAGAGCTTGAAGACATCAGGCTTGCAGAGTCTGATGATGATGAAGTCATGACAGGACCTAATAGTTCATAAGCTGTGCAAAGGCATTTGAAGAGCTGATGGAGCCAAACCCTTCTCAGCAGCAGTGATCAAGGCAGTGTCCACAAGCTGTGACTTAGGGTTAGATTAAATACTAGGAAAAACTCCTTCACTAAAGGACTGGGACAAGTTACCAGGCAGGCTGTGGCATTTCCATCCTTGGAGGTATTCTGCAGACAGAGCCATGGTTTACTCAATCCAGTGTAGGCTCCAGCCTTGTTTTGAAGTGGCAGTTAAATTAAAGACATCCAGAGATTCCCTTCCCATCAACATTTCAATAAGTCTGTGAAATCCAGCTGCAAGGGATACGGTACTCCTGACAGAGGTTTTAGTGTACATGCTCCAGGGTCCCATTCCTGCTCAAAGCAATGTCCAGGTCTTACTACACAGGTAATACCCAAGCATATATGGAATGGCCACAGCTTCCCGGCTTTTGAAGTGACTCGTGGTAAAAGGTCCACTTGCTGCTCTATTGCATGTGCTTTCCCACCCTATTGATACTTCTAAGCTAATACCATCTGAAAACTGGTTATTTTTAACTCTGGAGGAAAGGCATTATTACAGTTTGGACCTGACAAAGCAACCGTGACAAGCAGACACATCCTCTCCAACGTGAACTCCTCAGATGTGAAATGATTCCAGGATAATAATTAGACACACCTGAGCATGTAGAGACATCTGAAATGCTCCACCCCAGGGCATTTGTCTGTTGTAGGACAGCAGGAAGCATGAAGAAGTGTATTACACTGCCTTTCATCTCCCCATAAACACTTTACAGACAGTTTAAGTTCCTTGAAAGGAAAACATTTTAAGACCCTTCACATGCGCAAAATGACTTTCAGTCAGAGAAAACTCTTTGTACCTTAGCAGAATCACAATTTACAGCTCACAAGACCAGTAGTCCCTCACAAATGCTATGCCTTGTAAAAACTCAAAATATGAGAAAACAATGAGCATTATTATTGCAATACTTGGTCTTTGCTTCAAAGTGCTCTTCCATCAAATGAGGTTTTTCTTATAGAAATGCTGTAGTTAGATGATTCACACAACAAATTCATAACCAAGAAGAAGATAAACTGGAAAGGGGAGTGTGGTTCTATTTTATTAGCTACATATAGTCTGATTGTAATTGTTGCCAAATAGAATATTCATACATAAAAGCAATTTTGCAACAACAGTAATTTGTACAATTATCCTGCTAACATGTTAT
The DNA here is from genome assembly GCA_024733675.1 of Psilopsiagon aymara. Lineage (NCBI taxonomy): Eukaryota > Metazoa > Chordata > Aves > Psittaciformes > Psittacidae > Psilopsiagon > Psilopsiagon aymara. Next base: position 4,122 of record JANRGW010049570.1, on the reverse strand, counting down.
TCCCTTGATTTTTATAAACCAAATTTAAGACTCTTCTTTTATTGTGTTTGCACAGCAGTACCTAAGTCCAATAAATACAGCCTTCTGAGCACCCTGCAAGATAAGGTAAGATGAGGTGAGTAAAGACTCATCTCTACTGCTAGTTACAAATGCATTTATTTCTTCAATATTCCTTTCTCCCCCCAGAATAGCCCAAATTTCCTGCTTGTACAAGGTGTTATCTCTCATCTCTTCAAGTCCTGTGGGGCAAGTTAATACGTTTATATTAACTACATATGATGGTACGCAGTGTAGTTGCACTTTACATGTGCAAATATCCTATCACCATTAGGCAACAAGCAATTAGTTTTACATTACAGGTGAAGAAATGGAAGGGCAAACTGACTTCCTATCACCAAGACAGTGACAGATCTGTTACTATATCCCAGGGTCATGAGTCCTGGTATATACAGTCTAGCTGTCCTTAACAGCCATAGAGTTATACCCAGGGAGCAGCTATTTCTTTCAGGGTGGGATATGCTATACTGAAGTCTGCAACTTCATTTCTTCTTATACATACAGGGATAAACTTAAGAATTGTTTGACAAAAATTAGTGGGGTTACAAAAATGTGAAAGCCGTGTATGTGGAAGAAGGATCAGACCCTTTATTTTTCCACAGCAGCAGTGGGGTACAGTGATTTGTTTTTACAACAGTCTTAGTGAAATCAACAGAAATGTGACAAGTTTAGCTCATTCCCACACAACACAGGGCAGCTGCACTTGCAGTGGTTTGAGAGTCTGTTGTTTCCAGATTTTTTATGACAAATCAGCACCATTTTCAAACTTCTTTAATACAAAAATCACCTGACCACTGAGGTACTGTGTGGTGTTCATAAAGACTTCCAGAGTGGGATGGGATGGCAGTCTGAGGGCATGAACCATAATGAATATCCTCAGATAAGACGATCCAAGTGACCAAAGCACAAAACTGCTGCATCCTCACTTCCAAAACAAGGCTTGTCAGTTTGTTTTCATAGTGAAACAACTAACCTCACTGCAAAACCCTCCTGGGGACCATTGCTTTAACTTTTCCCATGATGTAGTTAGGGAAGGTCAGTGGCAGTTCAGATGCATAGTATTCAGTACTGCTAGCTATATTGTGGCAAAACCAACCTATCTCTTGTCTTTGTTAGGCTGGCTTGCAATCTGTTGGACCAGAGAAATGAGAGACACTGAAGATATAACTGGAGCTCACTGCACCAAGCAGAAACTGTTGTCTTCAGCAGAATTTTATCTCAGGCTAGAAGCACTCCTGTATTTCATAGTAAAGACAAGCCTCAGACTTTCAGAGGAAATTTTCCCTTGTTCTGCTTTAATCAATCAGTGCCAATTAACCAACATTTAGTTTCAGCTCAAGGAAGAAATGACAGAATTAATTATGTTTTAAGACGGGCATCCCATTGGCTTTTTCAAACCTATTAACCACCTCAGATGAATTGGCAATCAATTGCGATTAAAAAGTCTAACACAAAAACCATTTCCTTTACAATCCTCTTCATTCCCATCTCTAGAGCCAGGATAACACAAAATCCTTACCAAACCTCTGCATATTTTCGTATAAATGCAGCATTACTCTGACCATAAAACAGTTTTGCTGGTTCATCCCAGGACATGGGTTCCTCTGACACTGAAATACAACATGGATTTGTTCCTGGCTGCCCCTGACCAGGAAAAAGAATAAACTGCTCCTGACATGTCTGTTTCTAAGGTGTCAACTAAATAACTGTATTGTCACAGAATAGTTCAATCAAAAGTTATGTGCTTAAGAGTATAGGTTGCCCATTGTAAAAGAAATTCTTAAAGACAGGTTAATAGAGATAGGTTAAAGATCTGAAAAAATACAAATACTAGTGTGAAACAGTGCCAGTTGTTGTAGCTTTAGTTGCTTACAAATGTAGGTCAGGCTTCCTTATTTGACCTAATGTAAACATCTGTTTGGGGTAGGATGCAGTGTCCTATACTCCCTGGACCATGCCAGTGAGATCCTGCTGTCTATAAACAGTGAGATGAATCAGATGAATCCTGCCAAACATCTGCTTTCATTTATCAAAACATGATTAAGAAACTTGATCATAGTTTACAAACATCTCTTGGGAAGGGACTTCTTGTAATGCAAACAGAAAAGAGGTAATACAGTGAACAGGAAGCTGACCCCATCCAGCAATGTCAAACTCATAACACCAGGTACAAGCAGTAGCGATCACCAAGATTATTACGTGAGACAGCCCCATTATTTTTACTATGAATCAATAGAATAAATTCAAAGTGTTATAATCTACCTGATGGTGTCAAGCAGTCAGATTTGTGTCTAATCTTCATAGCTGCTTTTCAATAGCCTCTGTTTAGTTGGAGCATTTAGCATTTTGATTTTGCCATTATACACATCACCTGTGCTTTATTTCTTCAAACGTATAGCAGAAATGATCCTTGAGTTCTTCTTCCTGCAGATTTCCTGTTTGGACTTTTCTAACCTTGGCAGTGAGTAAAATTACACACTTGTTAGTCCAGCATATCCAAGCATAACCTGACCTCCCTGCCCATCTCTAGGTGTCCTTGGCTACAAGGACAATGGAGACCTCAATTCAGGCTGTAAAGCCTGCATGCTGTCTTCAGTCCCAAAGGCATTGCATCACACAGATGGGGACCATCAGTTGCACTATCCATCTCAGGGCTAATCAACCTCGTAGAGCCAAGGGGAAGACAACAAAGCTCCCCCCAGCAAAGGCACCTTCTGCAGCATCTATGAGATGGGGCAAATCTGGGACATTAAAAAACAAAGCCTGATACAAACAGAGGTGAAGGGATGGTTGGATATCACTTAAATGTGTTCTAACAGTGGAGGAAGCCCATGTCTGACCATGCATTTTACCTCCCTGCAGCTATTTTAATAGCTGTTGAGAGATCCTGGAAATGCAGGGAAACAGTGGTCACTTGCCATCCCCTTGACAACAGGGGCCTTGAAGGAAGATGTGCTCTGTGTCCTCAAAAGACTTCCCAGCAGTCAGAAAAGTTTTTCTTGTTTTGGGTTTTTTGGATGCAAGGTTTGCATGGTCTTCTCCAGAAGGGGACCCTGCTACTGCACTGACTCATGTCTTGGCTTCCCTACCTGCACAGCCAGGGTAGCTGGACTGCTGGGCTGTCCCCACAGGAGCACTGGGAAGATGGATTGGTTAATATTTTCTTAGTACTCTGGAGATAACACTATATAGCTCTAATTACATTTTATGCTCTCATGTGATAAGGATGTCATCTTGGATTAGTGAGGATTAGTTGTTAATGCCATTCCTGTACATTCCGGACCGCTCCAGGGCTTTGATTTCTGCTGAGAAGGTTTTACACTCTGCTTTCAAATCAGCAAGGTCCTCTTAGTTGTGTTAATCAAGGCAACCAAAGACTTTAGGTGAATGAAAACAACACTTGTTGGATACCTGGATATGGCTTCAGCCAAGCACAGATGTATGCTCAGTGATTGCTGCTGTGAACTCAGTGAAACTCTCTTGCTTTGACAGCCCTAAACATTTGACAGGGCCGGGGGAAGATGCTGAGTGTGTCCCCTTCCTGTCGTGGGGCTCCAAACACACCACAGAGTTATTAAGTACAAATCTAAGTTAATGTTTAGCGCTTGAACAAAACACAGTGATTGCTGAATGCCAAAGGAAAGGAGTGAGAAGCCACAAGCTTGGGACTCAATTCAGTAGGCCAGGTCTACTGGAGACTGGTGGAGTTGGACTGACAAAGAAGGGGAAGAACAGTTTTGACAGGAGGCTTGCCAGGCGGGTCAAAGATGCTTTAAACTAGCTGTATTGGGAGAAGGGGCATTGTTCCATCCCAACACACCCAGTCACTTGCCAGCACCTACAGTAAGCATTCGGAGCAATGCAGAGATATTCCAGCTGCTCCAGCCGGTGAGCCGGCTTCAATTGGAGCTCGGCTCAGAGGCCTCTATACAAACGCCTGCAGAATGGGGAACAAATGAGAGGAATTAGAGATGTGTGCACGTTTATGGGGATATGATATCATAGGCATCACAGAAACATGGTGGAATGGCTCCTATGACTGGTGTGTTGGAATGGAAGGTTACA
>JANRGW010049569.1:0-18788 GCA_024733675.1 Psilopsiagon aymara | reverse complement strand
TCCCTCGACCTGCTGGTCACACTCCTTTTGATGCAGCCCAGGATGCAGTTGGCTTTCTGGGCTGCAAGCACACACTGACGTCTCATGTTCAGTTTCTCATTTTGACACAAAAAAAAGCAGTTAGGATACTCAGAACTGGGTAAAAATTAATTGGTTTGGTTTTTTGTTTGGTTTTGGGTTTTTTGCTTCTAGAGACTTTAAAGTGCTGTAAATAGAATTCATTTAAGCGTGTGTATTTTTGCTAGCTTCAGTGTTGTTACAGACAAGCTTAGAAATTAGTTTATGTTTGGGTGCTTTGCTGAGGATCTATGCACTAAGCTACCAGGATCAAGTGCTACTGTGATCAGAAGCAGAATTTCTCCTCAAGAAACTAAATCCAGCCACAAGATTTAAGTATCCAGTTTATCCATTGGTAATCAGATTTCTACATCTCAAGAGAACGCTGCCATGAGTTGCTAACACTCTCTTCATTCTTGAAACAAAGAACACGTTTTACAGAAACACAAAATGTCACTAGTGACTTTGTCAAATATTACATCAACTCTATTTCATCAATTTTATTCTTCAACTAAATGGAAATTAAATAATGGTGCTTCTAAGAATAAGAATACTGTCTAAAACTTTGAGAAGAAAAATATATTTTATTGCATCTTAATATGAAACTGAAGATTTACAGACATTATTGACTAGTAAGGAAATACAGTAATCTCATTAAACTATAGGACCCCATACGTATAACTTTTATCAATGGCAGTGGTATTATACACTTCTATAGTGACAGCAGGTACTTTTCCTAGTAAACAATGCATACAAAAGTAACGCTGATAAATTAATAATTAGTAAAACTTGATTTTAAAAGGACTAACTTCAATTTGCAATTATTATATTGACAGATACTGCTAATTTATGGTATGCCTGTAGAGTCAGCCTTTATTACTCAGCATTTAGGAGGGCCTCAGTTGGAGTTCTGTGCCCAGTTCCCAGAACAATAGTCAAAAAAGAATAAAAGGAGCAGTTGCAGAGTATGCAGAGAGAAAAGACAGGAATGACGAGAGGACTTGCAGTGGTGACCTATAGATGGACAGAAGCTGATGTAATTTACTGAAGATTAAAGTCTTCAAAAATCAGGAAAGGGAAAAAAATGTTTTTGTGTTCACGGGACTGTTTTAAGAATGGACTAAAATTATAGTGGGAGATTTAGATTATATATCATGGGGAGCAACAATGTAATGGTAAGGACAGACAAACACTACTTTCAGAGGATGGTTTAAAAATTTCTACTGCAGGAGGATTTTTATGACCATTTAGACCAACACCTGTCAGGAGTAAGAAGAGCATAATTGATTCTACCTTGGAGCAGGAAGATTGATTAGATGATCTTTTAATGTGTCTTTGAGACCTTCTAACCCTCATTTCCTACAGTAACAAACCTTGTGCAACCTTGCCGTGGGGTCTATCCCAGCCAATCCCCTCTACTAACCTTAGAACCCATGGCTAAGTTCACCCCAGTTTGAAGGAGGAATGAGTCTCAAAGACACTCGAAGTTCATGTAACTTTCTCAAAAAGTGTGATGATGGGTAGTGGAGGACTCTTTTGTCTGCCAGCTGGAGAGTGCACATTGAAGATATGAAAGGGGTGATGGAGCAGTGTGTGTGTGCTGGGAAGCAGCTGCACTGGGTAGTCTCTCTGGAGCAGCAGCTACAAGCCAGGGTGCTACAAAGAGTTAAGGCATGTGGGCAAGGTGGAGGCATTGCAGAGGTGAGGCTGGCAGGAACATAGGAGTGAACTGAGAGGTACTTGTGAGAAGAGAGGAGAGAAAAACTCATTAAAAAATAGGCTCAATGACTTTCACTGCTCTAGGAACTAGTTTCTATTTAGTGAAAGGCAAACACTTAGTCATACTGACCATCCAGCAATGGGCTGATCTGAGCAGGGCTGTGAGACTGCCAACTTGCCTTTTTAGCAAGAAGTTTGCGTGTGTTTGCACGCAAGCCTAAACCACGAGGCCTTAACCACAGAGATACTTTGCAGAGACTACTGGAAATGACAAGCATTCTGGTTCTCGTATCTAAAAATACTGATAGAAGGTGGTTTTTTCACTGTTGTCGATAAGATACTGCCTTCTCTGAACTACTGAACAGAATTCCATTTGTTTAAAAATACATCAAACGATTGGCTCTATTCTGTACTAAAATCACAGGTGGGAAAAAAAAACCCTTCTTAATATTTATAAATATCCAGGACAAAAATAATTATAATGTATCTCCTTAAGTATTCGGGAAGTCAACCCAGCTATGAGTTGTCAATCCTTATCAACAAGGAGCATATACTGCTCCTCATGAATACTTAAAGGAAAAGGCTCAATAGCCTCTGCATAGCTACAAGGAGTGGAGAAAAAAAAATACGTGGAACGAAGTTGCTCCCATAGCTGTCATTCTTCAACAACAAATAATTCATACTATCAATACTTGGGAGGATTCCTAAATAATGGGTCTGATATCCACTGTACGGCAACACCACATGGATGTATTATTGAGAAGCTGCCTTAAAACTAATCCTCAAAAATCTCTGAATAAGAGCAGACTTGGCAGGTTCAACACAAGAATGTTACACAAAAAGAAATGCTTTCTGGTCATCAAAAGGAATGAGGATGATACTGAGAACCATCTGGATAACCAGTTAAACTAGCCAAGAAAATGCTTCAGTCATTCAAAATTGAAGTAAGATAGCAAATATGCATTTTTAAATATTTTACTGAAAATAAACAGTGGCTCTCCTCTGGCAAGCCTGAATAGTTTCAGTAGATGTTCAGGGTCCTAATCCAACAAAGCATATGTAAACACAGCAGTAGCTATACTAATTTCACTCAGTTCATGTGCTGAAAGTTACATGCCCTAAATAAGGGCACTGCCGGACGGGGGCCTAACCTGAATTATGCAAAGTCTTTAAAGAGACTGGAGGAGGGGTTTGCTGTACGCAGTCCCTTAAAACCATCACCATGCCCCTCTGCTGGATGTTACCGGTCTCTGTAAGACCTCGTTTGGGGGCTTTTTCAGTTTTCTTAAACAGAATTAACAGCTCCCGTGTCAGGGAGCGCCCTATGGCGCCTCTGAGGCTTTGCCCCCACCAATGCTGCGGTGCCAACCAGCTCCTGCTCTGGGCGCAGGAGCGCTCCCGCCGCCGGGGCCCACCGGCTGCAGGCAGGCGAGGGACGCGCGTGCGGCTTCTCTGCGCTCGCTTGCTTGCTCTCTGAGCCGCGGGGCAGCCGGGTGGCAGTGGCGGGGCTGGGTAGCGGCGCAGGTATGAGGCGGCCTCTCCCCGGGCCCGACAAGAGGGTGGAAGCACAGCGCGGCCCGAAGGCCCCCGGCAGCCGGGCGCCAGCCGCACAGCTGCCAAGCAGCCTTTGTTCGGCGGCCCGCGCCGCCCCAGGAGCGGGGCAGCCCGACCTGCGTGCCGCTGCTGGGTGCGCGTGCGCGCTGCCGCCCGCCCGCCTCGGGAGCGCGTCCGGCTGGCAGTGAAAGCTCGCTCCGCCGCAGCTGGCGCGTCCTCGTGGCCGTGTGTCCTCGGCCGGCAGCAGGCGGCACGCAGCGAGCGGTCGGTTCAGGCGGTCGGGGCCGGGCACTGAGCGTCTCGGTGAGAGCGGCGCAGCCAGTCGCCCCGTAGCCCGCACGATCGGGGGAGCCAGGCCGCCTCAGGGGGATCCCGCCCAGCCCAGCGTCCACAGGTTAGCCTGCTGCGGAGGGGAGGCCGAGCGACCTCGCAGGGGCGAGAACGGCCGGTCTGACGGGGCTCCCTCCCCTCCCGGTCCCCGGTGTGGGACGGCCGCTGGTCGCTTGCAGAAGGCCCCGGCGCGGCCTCAGGGCCGGCTCGGTGGCCGCAGAGGAGAGTCGGGACAAGGCCCCGCCGCGGCCTAAGCGCAGTCCGGGCGTCCGGTTCTTTGCTGACGACCGGGCCCCGTGCCGCCGCCCGCGACGGGGGTCTGAGGCAGCGTGACCCGGGCAAGCGAGGCGCGGCGGGACCTTCTTCCGCGGCCGGGCCTGCGGGTCCTGAAGGGAGGAGGGACGGGGCCCCGCGGCGGCTGCGAGCCCTTCTGCTGGGCTATTGTGCGCCTGGCTGAGGCGGCGGCCCGGCCCGGCTGCTGCGGAGGGCCTGGGCCGCGGGGCTGCCCCTTTGTGGTCTCGGGCTCGGCCTCGCCGCGCCGTGCGCTTTGTGCTCGCGGAGCGGAGCGGGCCCTGACGCTGCCAAGGAAGGGCGGCGAGGGCGGCCCTACCACTGTGGGCCTCGGCGGCGCCCCTCTGCCTGCGCCCCGGCGGGCCCCGCCGCCGCAGGAAACAGGTTGCCGGGGTAAGTGGGCCGCTGGGTGCTCCTCTGTGGTAGTTCTGGGAAGGCTGCGCGCTCCCCCCTCTCTGATCGGTGAGAGCAAAGACGGGGGGAGATTCTTGCTTATCCCACGGCGTCCCCTGTAAAATTAAAAGGCTGGAGTTCCCTTCTCTACGGATTTAAAAGGACAGGAAACAATAGCGTTTGTAGTGAAAGGCAAAGCGTCGTAAGTATTTCTTCAGGAGAAAAACTAAGTTTCTTTTCCGGTAGTGAGCTGGTGGCATTTCTATTATAAGCTCACGTTTCATTTGTAGCTGTAGACATGCAATATTTCTCCAATATTATCTCTTCGGCTTCTATTTCAGCCAGTCAGAGTGAATACTACCTTTCCTCTATAATAAACGGTTTACTCATATGCTAAATAAATAGATAAAGTGACTTAGTTTGTTTAATGTGGCAGATGAGTGGATGTTAGGAAGCTCCTAGCTAATTGGACTAGGTCATGAAGGACCTGGGATGTTCCATGCATGGGACATAGTTTCACTTGTCTGTTTTAGCTCTGAGGCTAGCACAGTGCATTCTAGAGAGGGAGGGAAAATGTAAAGGACTCTTCTCAAGCCAGTTATTCAAGCTGATCTTCAAGAAGATTTGGGGTATTGGAATATAGGTGGACTAATAGAAGCTTTTAGGATAGAACATGGATCTCTGGGGCAGTAATCTGTTGTAGAAAATAACTTGGGGGGCATATCTAAAGAATAAATTGATTAGTTCTGCTTTTATAATATAGTCTGCACCATAACACTGGTCTAAAAAATGAGTGCTAGAAATAATTGTGTGAACTTAAATAGTAACTAACGTTCTCTTATAGTTTTAGCATTTTTCACAGCACTGAAAAAATATACAGGAAAGCACAAGGAAAAAATTTACCTACTGGTTTTGGGAATCTGGTGTGACCCAAGAATTCTGAAAATGATGGAATAATAAGCGTTTTTAGTCCTGAAAGTGCGTGTCATGACTAAGTATCTTGTCCGTTAACCTGTTGTTTCTGTTGGTATGGTTTTAATGCTGTAGCTTAATTAGACTGTACTAGAGGAGTTAGCTTAGAAATTCAGTGGCTCCAGCTAAGTAGGTGTGAACTAGGGAAAGTAACATTTTAAATAACACAAGTAATTTCCATATTTAGGTTTGAGCATAGTTGCTGCTGTCTGCTTAGCATAAATTGTGAAAGAGGTACTGCTTAGGCATCAGATACCTGCCTCTGATGTTGAAGAGGGAGAGTATGAGCATGTTCGTGTAAGAAGCAACTCTTTTTGGTCTGAAAGCTTCAAGTAGGATAGTTTTATGAGTTCTGGTCTTACATGAAGCATTCTGGAAGACTGTACATACAACGCCTATGAGAAATGTAGTCTGAAGTTAGAATCACTTTGCTTTTCTTGTTTTTTTCCTGCTTGTAATAGTGTTTATGGTCTTGTAACCATCAGCTTTAAAAGTTGGACTGAGTTTCACCAAATAGACTATTGGTGTGTGTTTTGCTTTCATGTTTGCCTCATTTTCAGGAGCTAATCTGAACTAGATGAGTTAAGGCAGATCAGTGGTATCTGAAATTCTGGACACATGCGAGGAGATCAGTTCTGCAGTTGTGATGCGTATACTCAGTCTGCAGAAAGCCAAAGTGAAAATTGTCTTTCCAGCTGCTGACTGTAGTTACCCAAGTCCTGGTTGGTACTGTTAATACAACCGCACACAGCGGCAGCAGTAAGGGTAAGAATGCTGACAGGCTCTAGTTCATCTCAGCCATCACTTGGGGCCTACAGCTTAGGATCTCTTCTCTGATGTTAACATTATGAGCATTGTAGATGCACAAGATAATTTTAGTGGAATTTTTTTTTTTTGCTTTGTGTTTTGAAGGAAAATCAGTACTAAGAAAAGTGACTGGTTGTGATTACTTCTTCACTACATGGGTGTTGAGACTGTGGTACAGGTTGCCCAGAGAAGCTGTGGCTGCCCCATCCCTGGCAGCATTCAAGGCCAGGTTGGACGGGGCTAGAAGCACCCTGTTCTAGTGGAGGTGTCACTGCCGGTAGCAGGGGTTTGGAACTGAATAAGCTTTTAGGTACCTTCCAACACAAACCAGTCTGGGATTAAAAAAGAACAGTAATATGTACCCCTTTTGATTTTAACAAAATTGTGTGGCAGGTAGAGACGTACTGTTATCTTAATATATATGCTTTGTTTCATTAATAAGAGAATTTGGTGTCAGCGATTTACCTTTTTTCAAAGTGTAAGGTTGTTTTATGCCATGCTGTAGTGTGGTTAGCTGTTAACTGTGTTAAATAAAGAAAACAAACCTTAGATTAATGCACTATTAATATTCCTAAATTTTATGCCATGCTTCATACACATATATATTTTCTAGTTCTAATGCAGACTACATACTGTGTTTCTATGTAATGACCAGGACAACTCTTTTAAATACATGCTTGTTTGAGTTAATCTCTAAAGTGGTGATTCTTTGTGTTATCACAGGAATAATGAGAGATTTGATTACTAATTCCACAGTGCTTTAATCAGCTAAAGTGCTAGATAATTACAGTTAACCAAATGATGCACTTCTGATTTTGATTTCTCTTTGTCGAAGCTGAATAGGGAAGCTGAGGTTGGCTTTGTTTTCAGAGGGGAAGTAAAATACTATTTCAGTGGTAAAGTCGGTATTTGTTCTTTTGCATCTGGAAATACCTTTTTAAAAATCACTTTAACATGTAAAAAGAGCAGTAAATTTATCTACAGGCAGTTGTTGACCATTTCCTTTTCTGTTTGCCATATCTAGGTGCAGGTTTGTATCTTTTCTTGTAACAATTTATGGCCTTGCTTGAGACCTGAAGAAAAACTAGGAGAGTGTAGTGATAACTTCTGCTGCTTTAGAAATTAGTCATCAGCTCCTTTAAAGTGAAACAGCACTTACTTGAGCATTAGTTTGCATGGCATGAAGTCTTTAAGTTAATATTAAGTTCTTGCATACAGTGCTAAATGGAGCAAAAATTCATTTAGTCTTTGCTGAAAGACCACAGTGACTTGTCAGTATTTGGTTTTTTTTGAATGCTGTCAAGGAAGAGCATTTAGAATGCCACACTTCTTTGAAGAGTTATTTTCAAGTATGTGTTCAAATGAAATATGTCAAAGGAAAACTATATGTGAAGTAAAATTGTGTGTTAAATTTTGCTAACATACAGATTGTCAAAAGGTTGAGAAGGTTTTAACTGTAATAGGAGTATTTTGAAACAATTTGGTATTAAATTGGTGGAGAGAAAGCTTGAAAATTATTATCCTTTAGGTAAAAATTGCTAGAGCTGCTGTTTAACTTAGAAATATAGTTGTATTAAGAGGCTTATCTTTGTTGGTTTTGTTTAGTCTGTATTACGGGTCTTTCATGAGGGAAGATTCTCTGTCCTCTATATTTTGCATGGAGATGGCTGCGGAAATACAAGGTTTCCAATTTCTGTTTTATACATCTTTGTACATATTGCTTTATGCTGAAATATGATGCAGGTATCAGTTTGAAGTGGGTTTGAGAAGTTAGTTTTTCCTGTGTCCTATGATTTTTCTAAAGGAAGTGGGTAGCTGCTATTAACACATAGGCATTAGGAAGGAAGAAATACAGAAGATGTAGCACTGCGCAAGCTGTAGTTCAGCAGTAGCTAAAGACGGTTTCAGTTCAGACTGCTAGAGGTAACTTGCAGTTTTGCTGTCACCAATGTGAATGTGAAGTGGGTGAGTTCTCATTCCAAGTTTAGTTGAAAGCTAATCACCTGTGAGGAATGGGTAACTACTACCTGGTTTACTTCCCAGAGCAACTTGCTCTGGGAATGGCTTAACAAGGCCCACAGGTTAACATGTGAGCTGCAAGAGATGTCATCCTCTGTCATTGTGAGTGAGCTTGGATTTAGTCTAAATGTAGGCTTACAGCTAAGAAAGACTGGTCTGGCTCTCTGGTGCCAGCTTGTTTTCAGTGTCTTCCTGGCATCCGATGTAAGCACTCATGGAGATGTGCAAGACTGATCTTGCAGAATATGTTACCTTGAAGAGAAAGAAAACTAATAGATAAAAGGCAGTAGAACCATTCAGTTTGGTGGCAGCTTGCTTTTGTGTGTTGTAGAAATGGTAGAATTGCACCCAGGCATACTGTGTGTGTGTGTGCCTGGAGGGAGTCATGGGGCCTTCTATCTGGTGGATTGTTCTTTATGCTGTATGTGTTTTCTTCAGTTGTTTGTAGTGGTACCTGAAAGCTCCAAAGAAATACTAGAACTGAGCAGTTCTTAAGTGCTGTTAAGGTGTATCAGAACCATTAAACATGTAGTGTTGCTACTCTCTCTTTGAAAGATAATCCTACAATCATAGAATGGTTTAGGCTGGAAAGGACATTAAGATCATCTAGTTCCAGCCCCCTGCCATGGGCAGGGCCGCCTCACAGTAGACCGTGATACCCAAGGCTCTGTCCAGCCTGGCCTTGAGCACTGCATCATTTACCACTTCTCTGGGCAACCTATTCTGGTGTCTCACCACCCTAGCAGTAAAGAACTTCCTTATATCTAGCCTGAACTTCCCCTGTTTAAGTTTAAACCCATTTCTGGTTGTCCTGTTGCTACAGTTCCTGATGAAGAGTTCCTTTCCAGCATCCTTGTAGATCCCCTTCAGATATTGGAAGGCTTCTCCATGCAGCTTCTCTCCAGGCTGAACATCCCCAGCTTTCTCACCCTGTCTTCATATGGGATGTGCTCCAGTCCCCTGATCATCCTCATGGCCTCCTCTGGACTTGCTCCAACAGCTGCATGGCCTTCTTATGTTGAGGGCACTAAAACTGCGCACAGCACTCTGAGTGAGGTCTCACAAGAGCAGAGTAAAGGGGTTGAATCACCTCCTTCAACCTGCTGGTCACAATTCTTTTGATGCAGCCCAGGATACGGTTGGTTTCTGGGCTGAGAGTGCACACTGAAGCTGTCTCATGTTCAGTTTCTCATCAACCAACATCACCAAGTCCTTTTCCATAGGGCTGTTCTTAATAACTGCACCGCCCAACACAACTTTGTGCAGCACCTTGGAACAAAGATCTTAATCCAGTTCTCAGGTCTCTGAAAATGAGCTCTAACTTTTTGTGATTTTGTGTTTTGAAACCTCACAACCTTCTGGCATTTTTTGACCAGGTGTAGGACTCAGAATTTGCTAGTCTTATGATCAGATATTTTAATCTTCTTAAATTACCTCATACTGGTTTGGAAATCATATTTGAAACATGCTTTGATATGCCTTTGTGCATCAATACATACATAATCCCACTTTAATGTGTACAAGGTAACCTTATTTTTAACTGGAGTTAGTTTTTAAATTTGTGTAAAGTTGTTCACTTTTGCCTATATATAACCCTCAAGTCTTGTTCTGTTCTTCCTCCTTATGTGCATGTGCAGTTGCTTTCCTGTAAAAGTTACGAAAATGCTCTGCTTGTCTCCTGATTTCTGTTTATTTTGAAATACATATGCACATATATGTGTATAATATATATTAGAAAATCATTAGAGGCACAGAATTACTTTGATTCACAGGAATTTTCCCCCCTTTTTTGTGCATGTAGGTCTCAGTGCAGTTGAGGTAATATGTGTAGGGTTCATCACTTCATGGCCCATATCTGTGTGATTATGCAAGTACGTTGGGGATGTAATTTGAAGACTGGTTGCACAGGTGTGACTGGGGAATAAATTGGCTGGCAGATGTTGGTGGTGTACTATGAAATTTTAGTCTGGCTTTGTGCTAAGTCAAATATAATCATTAGAAAGGAAATTTTACAAATAAAAAGTATGCATTCCATAATAGAAGTTGAGGTGGACATTCTTTTAAAAGAGGACCTGTGAAGCAGTAATTTTAAGAGCACTTTTATGCATGTTAAAACTAGCTGCTTTGCGTAACTGCATTATGTTAAAATCTAGTGTTCCATTTAAGGGAAGGTTGTTCCTTGTACAGTTACAATTCTTCCATGGATGTACAGGTGCTCATCTACTAGAGGAGTTTTTAGGAAAAAAGATTATTTAATAAAGGGAGTTCATTAACAGCATATGAGGAAGTAGTCTTAGGGTTGCCTGTGAAACTTTAATTCTTAATTTTTTGGATGCTTGATCTTCCAGCCCAATGTATTTTTGTAAAGCTCCTGTAGCAGAAGGGGGCTTAAAAGTACTTGAATTTGCGGTTGCCCTCTGGATAGCAAGTCATTGTTAGCAGTTGATGTTTGATATTCACCACGCCAACATAGGCTCAAGTTTTGATTTAACTACATAACAGAAGAGAGGACAATATTTTGCAGAGAAGGACATAGTCACAGGTGTTGAATTTAGAAAGTGCTGATAAAGAGAGCATCAAGCAACAGAAAGATGCATCTGCTCCTGTCACTTCCAAACCATTTATAATGTCTTGTGTTTTATTTTCTGATGCAGACTCAGGCCTGACTTCAGAGCAGTTATGGTTGAATTTTTAACTTTGCATGCCATGAACCATTTCCCAGGCAATACAACTATGTGAAATAGTGAGTGCATTCTACTTAGCATTTGAGATATACCTAGTCAGGATTCAGTGGGCATTAAAGAGCATAAGAACACTGAGAGCCGCTCTTCTGCTGAATTTGAATCACTTGCTTAAAGAGTTGGATAGTGGTATCTTCACAAAGAAAGCTGAGGCACCTTTTTTGTTTTGGGGTACTACAAGGATCCCTCTAAAGAAAGGTTACTTTATTTGCTTTCCATAAAACGTCAGTGTGGAGTTGATGTCACAGAAGAAGGCCTTCAGATTGGCCTGATGCAATAGAATTAGTGAGAAGGGAGCTGCCCTGTCTCCCTGATTTGTCTCTTTGATATACAAAATACTTGAATGAATAGAGGGCAGTTACCTGTATGTGCAGAGTTGGAAAGTAAACAGTGAATGAAGTTTGACTATTGTGAACTGTAAAAACTGAGATGTTATACAAGTTAAGATGGTGTCCTTTAGTATATAATGATATTTAATTATTACTAACCTTAAGTAGATTTAGATAGGGTCGACAGAGCTAATTTATTATCCTTATCAAGTTAATTTGTTCTCTTGTGCATTAATGTCTGAAAAACATGTAAGAAATGTTTGAAAAACCTGTAAAAGGCAGGGAACTACTTGTCTGTGGTGACTCAGATACTTGTGACAGAGCAGGAGCTAAACCCATGTTGCCCATGCTACACAGTAATGCTCTATTACCACTAATCCTTTTATATATATATTTATATTTTTTTTTTTTTCAGGTTTCAAGGAATGCTCAGTCTTTTCATGTGACATGGTGGTCTGTGGAGTGATGAGTTCAACCTAGTTCTGTTTGCTGTGTCTCAGGTTGATAATGCTTGCTGGAAGAGTGCTGTTATTTCTGAGATAAAGCCACATTCTAAAACCTGCTAAAACCTTTTCATGAAAAGCAGTAGAGCTGTTGCTCTGTGCAGGAGTGCAACCATGGTAGAGTTGTCACTCGCCAGGTTTAGGAATCTAAACATTGTAGTAATGATTTTTAACATTGTAATAATGATTTTTAAGAAGATTTTTAATGGTGGCAGTTGAATCCTTGTGCAACAGTACTACAGAAACAGTTGATTCAGGACCAATGAGTGGGGAAAACGACTCATTTCAGTAAATTGGATTGGATTTAATGGAAGTGTATGTACTTCAAAGAATGGATGTTAGAAACACAAGACGTGCAGCATATGGGAGTTCAAAGAAATTAAATGCTGAAAAGTTCGGAGCCATCAGAAATGTGAAAACACCACTCTGCTTTTGCATTTATTTTACTAAGGTTTTATATTTGTTACAGTGTAAAGAATTTCTTTGGTCTTTATTTTCTACCTGAATTGGGTATCCACAGTAGGAAATCCTTACTTCAAAAATGTAGAAATTACCATTTAAAAAATATGCACTTGATTCTTTACATTTAAAATGTGTGTTTTATTTCTTTTTTTATGTTGTGCCTCAGAATGACTAGAGCTTCTGTGTAGGTTAGTACAAGAAGGTCTGAAAAATCAGTAATTTCTGATGAGTTAAGGTAGGCTTCCCGTGTGACTCTGTGTGCTGCTGGAGGCATGTGTGTGCAGATTTCATGTTTGTCATCCCTTAGGGCACCCGAATTTGTACTCTGGAATCAGTTATCTCAGTGCTCCATGCCCACCACTATGTTTGCCCTCTATAGGTCAGATTACCATTCTTTGCAGGGTTCCACTGTCAACAGGTGTGCTTACAGGAATACAGAACAAACTAAGGATGGCAGGAATAAATTATTATTTAAGATGGAAATATGTATGGACCTAAGCAATGCACTCTTTTGGGGAGGTTTTAGTAAAAATAGTCAATATACATAAACTTGACTACTCCCACAGGGCAGTGTGTGTCATGATCAGTCTCTTTCATAGGTCAGGTCTTCCTTGATCAGGTCTGGTTGTTCTGATGGTCTACTCACTGTTTAGTTATGCAGGAAGAATACTGAGCACAAAATAGGTCTTGAATTTGAATGGGAGTAGTTATCACAGATTTTGTACGTGAAGACTGAAGACACATTCAAGTATAGGTTCTTCATTTAGTGTTCAGACTTACCGAATTAAGGTAGGTGCTTCTACGCCACACCCTCCTCCCTTGTCTGCCACAGACATAGGAATGGTGATGCAATATTGCATGGCAGTTACAGTATGCAGTGGAAGATATAGGTTTTGCAAAATCAGACTGAGGAAAGAACCAGAGCCCCAAAACTGTCACACTCGGTAGGAATTGCTTTTTATATTTACATGGTTTTGGTTGGGGTTTTTTTTGTTTTGTTTTTTTTGTTTTTTTTTTTTCTTGAGCTAATAGAAGTTGTATGCAGAGCCCATCTGTGATATCTTACAGAATAGAATCAGGTGCTTCTTGCTTTATGCAATTCTGGATAGTAGTATATGTTACAGCATGAAAAATAACTTGCCTTTTTTTTTTTTTTTTTTTCCTGCTGCTGTTACTAATTCACTTTGTAGCTGGTCCTCCTGTATGCCAGCCTGCCTTTTTATTGCAACATACTATGTCTGGAACTTTTTAAGAGGTAACTGACTACCTGTGTTCATAGAAATTAGTGGGCTGAACTGTTGTTGGAAGATGATCCTGATGCAGCTTAGTTCAGTGTGCTATGTACACTGTGAAAGGGAATCAGATATTACAAAACCCATTTTCCCTGGTATTTACTGTTTGCATAGAGTTGTCTGTATTTTCATATAAATTTTTCTTACTTTGTTAGATTCAGTGGTTTGTCCTATCTTTAGTTTGAAATCTTAACTTCTGCTTTATCTCAGTTAGCTTTCCTGTGATAAAACTACAGCAGGCTGCCAAAAGGCATGTTCAGTTTGGTATCTGAGAAGGCTAGTGTAGGACAGCTGCTGGTTTGAATTCATACCATAGTTTTTCATGGTATAAGTTCAGTCTGTAGGCATGCTAGCGGTTCAGGTGTCCTGTGTGAAAGGAAGGCTCTGACCATTTACTGACTCCTAGCACTGAGGATAGAGAGCTAGCGAATGCAAAGAAGACAAGGGTTTTGTCACAGAGCCCAGCTTCGGCACACTGCAGGAGTGTGCACTTACACAGCTTTGAGCAGGATTTCTGTTGCACCATCGTTGCGCCTCTATAGTAGATAGGATTCAGTCGTGTCAGTGAGATAAATTATTTGCTTGTTTTTAAAAAGGAAAAAAATGGTGAAGTCCAATTTGGAAGTGGTCCAGGATCTTTCTGCAAGTGTTTAGTTTTGATTTGTGTTTAAAAAATGATTCTTTTTCTCTATATTTTTGTTTATATAATGACAAAAGGTTGATTCACTGGCTAGTTTGTGGCTTGACTTTCATAGACTAGTTTGGGTTGGATGAGACCTTAAAGCTTATCCAGTTCCAACCCCCTGCCATGGGCAGGGACACCTTCCACAAGGCCAGACTGCTTCAAGCCGCATCCAGCCTGGCCTTAACACTGCTAGGGATGGGGCAGCCACAGCTTCTCTGGAGAGCCTGTGCCTGTGTCTCACCACCCTCACAGGGAAGAATTTTTTTCTAATACCTAATAAATTACCACATATCAGTAACGTTTGCTATTATTGCTTATACCAGTTTATTTAGTATATTGCTGCATTTTGTTTCCCTAGTGGTGCTATTTGATAACTTGTTTTTAGTTTAGCTGGAATTTTAAGGAATTTCCTTTATAGTTCCCCTACCTTTTGCTTTCTGTCCAGTTTCCTCTGCTTCCATCTCTGAGAAGATGGGGGAGATTCACATCCTATTTTGCTTTATTATTTGTTTATGGTCTGTGTTCTCATAATTGCAAGACATATGAAAGCTGGAATGTTCTTTGGTAGTATAGTGCAGAGTGACCAGTCCAAACTCAGTTTTTTGCTGTTAATTGGACATTTCTAGTGTTCATTCTAAAATTAAATTTGGGGGTTTATCAGTTAGTTGTTCTTTGTCTGGACTTTGCTCTTCAGTTAGCCTTTCTCTGCCAGACTTGAGTACCATAGCAGTATAGTCTCCAATATTCCATACTAACTTGTATCTTGATTCTCTCGAGTCTGGAAAATTCTGGTTGGCTACAGTATAGGTTACTCTTTTTTTTTTTTTTTTTTTTTTTTTTACATTGATGAAGTTATTTGTTGCATTTAAAACTTGCATGACTACAGCATTGTAGTCATGGTAGTAGTTGCTTGCTAATATGGATTTTATGTGGTGTTGTATATCTTCTATAGGGCACTGTTTCTTCTTAATTTTACATTTTAAAGTTGTTAGAAAGAAAAACTTCAGTAGCTAGAGAAATGTCTCTTGGGTTGGTATTTTATATTCTGGCATTGATAGGCAGGAGAAATAGTTAATGATAGTGGTGAAGCAGAAGTCAAAGGGCACTAGCCAGGCCCCAAGTTTTTGTACTGAATTAGAAAGAGGTCACTATAACTTGATTAGCGTAATAGTATTGTTTGTGTTTACGTAGTACTGTTCAGATTTGCATCTACTGTGCAGTATGTGTTGAATTTGGAGAAGACCTGTATTGCCCACTAGCAGTGACTCAATTGGTTATCATATTATGTACACGAGAATACATTTGATAGCATCAGAACACTGAGCCTTAGGGTCTGGTGGTTCACTGCAGAGGTACCCACAAAGAGGATGACTGATTCCATGATTATATAAATCCATTTGGATTTCTTTTCCTGATGGTTGGGAAGAGGGGTTGTTAGGGAGTGTCTTGAGGTGCAAGAAAAAAGCTTCCTGCACTTCCAGGCAGGCTGGGTCACTACAAGGTGATAGAAATTGCTGCCATTTTATATAAAAAGGAGATGACCTGGACAGGTGCTATTTTTGGAAGAGGAAGTCATCTTGCAACTTGCCTCAATTTTGTTGTTTTTTTTTTTTAGGGGGGGCTTCCTTTAGTATCTATTTCATTGGATTGGTCTGGCTTTTAGCTCTTATGCAGGAAATTAGAAGCCCTGAGGTATCTGAAGAAATAAATAGCATCTAGTTAAGGGCAGTAAAGAAAACTGTGTCTGGAAGGATTGAAAAAAATCATAATTCATGAATCAAAACCAGAGTGTATAGAGACTAAATTGTATTTTGTAGTTGATTAATAATTTATGTCAGGAACTGTCTTCTGGAAGTTTTGAAGTAGGACAGTAGGTAGAGAGGCAGTGGATAAGCTGGCATGTACTTTTCTGTGTCCAGTGTTAAAACAGGAGCAAGCATGCGTTTGATGTTAACCATGCCAAGCCTTTGGACTCTGAAATCATCCAAGAGCTGTGGGAGATAAACTGATAGACTTCAAAAGGGAAAACCTTGGGCCCTCAAGTGTCTTGAAATTTAAATAGAAATAAAAAATATTAATTAAAAAATACAAGCTATTTACTGGTACAGTTGTACATAATGCACTTAATGTTACATGTGTTTGATTGCTGAAGTGTGGGATTGATGGTGGTGAGGCTGCTATATAGTATTTTCACTAGAGCCTGCTAAAACCCTTTTCCCTTCTGTTTTGCTGTACATTGACAATTATGAGTGCAAGAGGGGACAAGGAAAGGTGGATGCCTTGGAGGATGACTTTCAGAAATAGTAAGTACATGTATCTGAGAAGCTGGCTTTTCTGTAGACCTGTAGATGTTACCTCAGCCGCTTAAAACTTTTCATAACTGAGCAGCCATGCTACAAAATTATGGTATCCTAAGAATTTTTTATATTAATCTAATGCTACTTTAAAATTTGTGAGAAAGCTCCCTACTTAAAATACACTGGTGCCCCTTTCTAATCAGAACCAAGTGTGCTTTATGATTATGTTCATTCTCAAGATATTCACGTGGGACTTCTGTATTGTTAACACTTCAAGCTTCTTGGGTATGATATTACATACTTAGTGTATACTTGTACCTGTGCACACATTTATGTTTCTAAATTTACACACAATTCTTTTTTCTGTTGCATTCACAAAATCTGCTGCTGCAGCCAAAGAAATACTGGTCACTCTTCAGTATTTTCAATTTATTTTTTATAATCTTTTACAGATGTTACCAATCTTTTTGAATCTTCTTTTAAGATCTTACTTACACCTGTTTAATGAATATTATCAACAGGTTGTTTAACTTTCAGGGTTTGGCACTCCTTGGCTTATATCACATCTGAAAGTAACCTGTCAGGGATTTTTAGAACTTCAAACACTGTCATGAAATGTTCTCATTTGCAGTGCTCTGTAATAGGGGATTGGTTTTAAAAGAGTCTCATTTTCAAATATGAACATAGAGTTGAAAAAGTTGACAGATCTTTGTGTAACTGTTTTGATGGCTGTAAAGCATTAAGAATGCATTTTGAGTGGAAGTCTGAATTCAATTAGTTCTGAAATGTGATTGAAAAAAGATTTTATTGCATCTGTGATAAGGCAAATCCCATCCTTACACCACTCTTTAGCATTATAGAATCAGATGGGCTTTTTTTACATCTTCCAGCCATTTAGATGACTCTACAGGAGTTTCATGGGTTGTTTGTTTTTTGGTTTTTCCTCAAAACTAATATTCAGATATTTCCTCAAAAGCAAATTAAAATGTTAAATCTAAGTCTTAATCTGTTTGAGGGTGAAGATTTTGGAGAAGTGGGTGGTATTGACTTGAATTTGTCAAAGGTACCCCATATTTCAGTGCAAGGCAGGAGAGCTGATTTTCTGGAGTGGTGTGTGAAGCAAACACCTCTGAAAGATGAGCAGCTGAAAGGGTATCGATCCTTTCCTGTGTACTGTTAGTTCTGTGGCATGCAAGGTATGTCATCGTTTTGAGCTTCTCTTGAAACTGCTTTCCTATGCCTGCATCTCAGCTGAGTTTTTTAAACTGGATTGATTGTGTCTTCCTCTTCTCACCATAATTTTTATCTGTCTGGAGTTTCGAAGGCTTTCTCTCTTCACGCAGTGTATGTTACATCCGTCTAGCAGGGCATTCACTAACCTGTGGAGGGGCTAGTGATTTTGTTTTGGGGACAGCTGCTTTACTGCAGAATTGAGAGCCCAGGGCACGTTTCAGACACTTCAGATGCCCATGGTTTCTCGAAAGCCATTTCAGTGCTGTTTTTCTTCAGCTTTTCTGTGTGTTTGGAAACTTGCTTGACTCTGAGCAGGTGGGGATGTTGTATATTGGATGTTTTGGGGGCAGGCTGAAGCTTGTCTTGTACTGTCCTCATAGTTTTCATTACTAGTGAAGGAGTGTTACTTGCATGTGGTGGAGTGTCAGTACAAGCTTCCATGGTCTTCCTTGAACAGTACTTGAATTTCAAGTAGTCGGGATGCATTTTCAAAGATAATTTTCGTTATTCTGATACTGTAGCCTTTTTATGTGACCAAAACAATTTATTGCAGTATGTTCTTCTGTTGCCTGCACTGGAACTTGTACCTCCATGATCTTGCTATCCTCATGTCTGTATTCCATAATGCCAAGGCTTCGATGAGCCTAGAGTGTGCATCATGCAGGTGTGTTGATTTGGTTTCTAACTCTTTTATCCTTAAACTTGTCCACAAGTCCTTAATTTTGTCAACAGTCCACATGGACATTCAACTGTGTCACGTTGTTCCAAGTCTGTTGGTCTTTTCCTTGGGCTTAGTATGCTTCTGCTTTACAGAAATAGTGAAAATTCGTGTTGAACTGGCGCTTTATAGCTACACAGTGGAAAATGCTAATTAGAGCAGTGTCCTTGAAATAGCCGCAACGGGAAGAGAAATACATGTTTTGAATACAATCTATAGCTTTTTAGAAGTGGTTGTTTGGGGAAGATGATCAGATCCATTGCTGTATCTGAAGAGAGCTGGTTGTGGCGCGCGAGGAGCAGGTACCGATGCTGAGGAGAGCTCTGTGCTCGGGTGAGAGCAGGAGGCGGTGTGCGCGGCCGGGCCGGGCCGGGCCAACTCGGACC